>MIQA02023046.1:0-32079 GCA_001887855.2 Sclerospora graminicola | reverse complement strand
CTGCCGTGAACCAATAAAGCGACTTGTGTCTAAGAAAGCGAAACGTATACTGATTTATCCTATGTCCAATACTCCCTTTGTGTAACCTACCTCAAATAACACGGCTGACCAGTCATATACCTTACCAACGCAACCCGGCTAACTCCGACTTTGTGTACCTGCCCGGCCGGTACACCAACCCCCAAATGGTACCAACCCGGCCGGTACACCGAACCCATATGGTACCAGTCCGAATGGTACATTGTACCCGGCCGGCTCGGCCGGATAGCCACCCATCCGCGCCTCCCGGCCGCTGACGCTAGCAATCCCTTGGCAGTCTCTCCTACGATCCAGGTGCCTACTCCTTCCACTAGAACAATACTCTTCTCTCAGGCTCCCTTCATTCCATCCTTACGAACAGTCCGCCATCTTGGCCGTCAAACCTCCATAGTCCTTCCGTCTGCTCAGCCCGCTTATCCGACTGTCCTCGCCCCTTGTCAGGCCCGCCGGCTTGATTTCCAGCCAGGCACCGCCCGACCGCCTACAGGTGCGCCTGGCAGTCCCAAATTGCATCTTATTACTGGCCGGTCTGGGCATCCGGCTTAGGGTGACATTTCAGCCAATCCGATGCGGGCATCCATCATCATTAGTCCGTTAACTTCTGGAGCACTTCACCACATCAGTACTGGGTGGTTAGCTCTCCTGGTGGACCCTAGGGCGAAAAGTGTAAATCCGTCCAATAGGAGATGAGGATTAGGACTAGGGGTAGCTCCTGGGCGGAAATCGTCACCGGGGAGCTCGTCTGGCAATACACTTGAACTTTGTATAGTGCCGGCTGGGCCAAGAATAGTCGATCGGCCAGCTAAACAAATAAGACACTTGAAGTTTGTATAGTGCCGGCTGGGCCGAGAATAATCAATCGGCCAGCTAAACCAATAAGACACTTGAAGTTTGTATAGTGCCGGCTGGACCGAGAATAATCAATCGGCCAGCTAAACCAAGAACAATGAAGGGCGAATCCAAATGTGTATGTAAGGTAGATATAACTCCACACTCTTCCACAGAAGGCCAAAATGTCACCACTTCCCAATACTTAATACCGTGTTCAAAACACGGGCGACTTGAGGTGAGTATACGAAGTCGCCGCGACTCCGGTCAGGGGACTTCCGGTGGGTTAACTTAACCTTCCCCGGGTAAACCAATAACCAATAACAGCAAGAGGGGACCTTGTTAGCCCTCTGCCGTGAACCAATGAAAGCGACTTGTGTCTAGGAAAGCGAAACGTATACTGAGTTATCCTATATCTCATACTCCCTTTTGTGTAACCTACCCCAAATAACACGGCTGACCGGTCATGCGCCTTACCCGAAGTAGCCCGGTTAACTCCGACTTTGTGTACCCGCCTGGCCGGTACACC
This sequence comes from Sclerospora graminicola, assembly GCA_001887855.2. Lineage (NCBI taxonomy): Eukaryota > Oomycota > Peronosporomycetes > Peronosporales > Peronosporaceae > Sclerospora > Sclerospora graminicola. The sequence goes on along the minus strand of MIQA02023046.1, from coordinate 30,683 downwards.
AACCCCAGATGGTACCAACCCGGCCGGTACACCGAACCCAGCTGGTACCAGTCCGGATGGTACATTGTGCCCGGCCGGCTCGGCCGGATGGCCATCCATCCGAGCCCCTTGGCCGCTGGCGCTAGCAATTCCTTGGCAGCTTTTCATCCGATCCGGGTGCCTCCTTCATCCACTAGAACAATCATCTTCTTCCAGGCTCCTTTCACTCATACTTTCCGAATCAGCCCGTCATCGATCTGCCACTCGGCCGTCCAACATCAGTGGCCTTCCCGTCCGCTTAGCCCGCCTGTTCGACTATCCACGCCCCTTGTCATGTCCGTCAGCATGATTTCCAGCCTGGTGCCGCCCGGCCGCTCGCAGGTTCGTCCGGCAGCTCCCAGATCGCGTCTTCTTATTAACCAGTCCGGGCATCCGGCTAAGGGCGACATTTCAGCCAATCCGGTGCGGGCATCCATCATCATTAGTCCGTTAATTTCTGGAACACTTCACCACACACACAAAACGCACCTCCAACAGATAGAAGTTGGACTTTATTGGACTGTTTGTTCGTCAACAGATCCAGCTGTTGTTCAGTGGATCACGGTAAACAAAAAATATGTGGTATGCAAGCCGCATCCCGACTTACATGATTTTCCATGGTCTTTGGATGACGATATACGCTCAATATGGCGAATTCTAGCGTCTCTGAGAAAGAACAGTAAGCGGTTGTATTATCAAGCGATGGCCAATGACCTCCTGCCTGTCCTAGACAAGTGGGAACGAAAACATGTCCGAGACCAATGGTGGGTGACTCTTCAGGACCAATCCCCGAAGCAGATCTGGCAGCACAATCACATTCTGTCGGATTATCAAGTGTGGGTCCTTTATCGTCTCACTACGCTACAGCTAAACACTTTCTTTGTTCAACATACAGGTACTGACATGTGTATACTGGATCAAGTTTGTAACAGCAACAAGACGGACCTCCAACATATCATGTGGAACTGCACCAGGGCTCAGCTCTTTTGGAAACGTCTAATTGAACAGTGGACCGGCACGTCATCTCGGGAGGACATGGTGTACAAGTATTAAGAAGCAACTGTGAAGCGGACGGCGTCTGCGGACACTACGTTTTTAGACAAGGCAATGATGAAAATGTGCGGAATGGATATTATTACGTACCAAGGCCTCTTCCAACGAGTCTGGTGGGGGATATGCAGTATTGCCCATGTGTGGATGTGACAATTAAGGAACCGGACTATTTTCGAAGGACGGTCATACTCGCAATGGGATCATGTGGACACAATATGGTCGCATTGTAAAAATCAGTTATTTGTTTTCGACAGAATACGAGAGCGAAATTCCAAGTTATCGAGAGGATGGTTTACGGTTTCTTCTATGTCTTCAGTGCTTCTACAACATTCATCCAGCGCCACCGTCCAGAATGGTGTTTAGACATCGCGGTACCCCACCCGACTCCACGAATGGTCACCCTGAGCCGAAGCTAAAAACTAGAGTGCAACAGTTTATAGTAGTTAATAGTTAAGACTAAGGGTCCGTCTGGTAAAATCCTGGATTTTTCAGTTTGCATACGCTGTTTTCTACCAATCCACTGGATTCGATTAAAACAGCGGCCACGATCAAACACTGTTTAAAATTATCGTGGCTGTCTGGTAACACAATCCTAATTTGGCAGTCTCACGTTTACGACAATACAAGATGGGTACAGCTGAAGTTAGTAATGGTGAGCCAAGCCATTGAGCAGCTATGAAAGAGCCGTTGCATTTTTAATTCATTATAAATATTTGTTATCTATCTACATCTGGTGCCTTTCCTATACTTTTAAGTGCATTCTATCAGACATAACATTGCGTCTTGCCACCACGAATAAGGAAGATTTACTATATGTTTTTTACTCTTAAATTCAAAATACATTCCTCTATCGACTACAGCGTACCGTAAAAATACATCCACTGTTTCGAAATACGACTCTGACCTTGTATCTCGGAAACAGCGGATGGAGGCCAAAACAGCGTTTGAAAAACAGAGGGTTGGCAAACCAGACAGCACACCCAACTCGGCGGAAACAGTGTTTGGTCCAAAACAGTGTATTCTTTGCAAATCCAGTGAAATCCAGCGAATTTGTGGCCAACCAGACGGACCCTTAAGAAGAAGCTTGCAGAAAATACTGTCCAGATACCGGAGCATGATGTTCACCCGTCGTAAGTAGCCTCGTACAGCGTGTTTGGACCGTACTTTGCCGGCATCGTTGACGAGTACGTAAAACCTCTGCTAGATTGCTCTATTCGAGTTGCCTTTCTCCAGGGAAATGGCGAAAGTAGCCCAGCCGAAATCCTTCAACTTCCTTCAAATACTTGCTCACACTCATGAAAGCAACGTGTCAAATCCTAAAAATAACTGCGACATCTACGATGCACTTTCTTACGCATTTCTTGAAATGCTTGATGGATTTATTCAGGGAGCGGTATGCAAATTCATGGGCCCTCAACGGTAATACCAATGCACGTATGTTTAAATTGCTACATCGGCTTGCAAGATTCATATCTTGGCGAAGCGACTGGCTTCCACTTCGGAGACTAATAAATGACCCTACAAGCAAAACAACATAACAAAATGCAGCGGAATTTTCAAAACGCGATTTAGCGATGCATCAGTCAGCGCGAGCCAAAGACGTTACGCATCCGATGACCAAACGCAACTATTTTGTTGCTGTTTCGAAGCGCCATATAAACGCTTACTAAAAGTGAGTAATTGATACGTAATAAAGGGTCCTAATTAGGCGAGCTTTGCAGTGTTGTGTGCGCTATCAAAAGTTAGTTAGTAGTAGTCCGTGTACTACCGATTTTTTTTGTCTGCTAGCACAGCAGACAAAAAAAATCGGTAGTACACGGAGGCATTTGAACCAAATCAAATCAAGGTATTCACAGATAACATACATAGCGTATAAGTTGTTAAAAGTTAAATTTGCGATCCAATCTTTGTTATATCATTCAAACAAGGTCTACTAATGTGGAACTGATTTAACGAATAGGAATAGCCGCTTTTAATAAATTAGCAGCGCACACAAGATTTGTAAAGGCTAAAGAAATTGTTCAGTTCGCTCAACGGCTTGAACAAGATTCAACAAATAAAAAACACTCGACAAAGGATATGTTGAACCGTGAACAAGATAAAGAACCATAAAGTGTTACAAATGGTAGGAAGATATGGCACATCGGAAACAATTTTTGGGGACCCGACAAAAGAAACAAGAAACAAGGAAGGTGTCAACTTCACGTGATGTGTCGGTCAAAAATGCAGAGCTAGAAGATAAACGGATTTTGGATACAGGTGCTTGCAGAGAGGCAAGAGAGATCTCGAAGATGCCCAGAAATGGATGCGCGAATGCGTTTTACCTGACGGGCAGCCATATATCTCGCCTGAAGGAAGGCGAAATGGTAAAACACAATAAAGAAGAATAACCAAAGTTTATTATGCTGAGAGGCTCAGCAAAAATATTATCGTTTACTGGAAGCTAAAAAAAGGATTCAGCTGAGCTACAAGAATGAAAGAAGATGTCCCATACAAAAATCCACCGCAGAAATTGTATTCGATATAAATAGAAGAAAAATGCAGTATTCTGAGCGACCACATAGCTGTCTTCCGATCCGACTCGACCAGCTTACGGTTTCCTTTTACGATTATGTGCTTCGATGTTGGGGTCAATCAGCCGGTTCTTTTCGGGTCTAACGTTATGCCGGTTATACCGATAGGCGAGTTAGTAGAATCCGCCACAGTCGGCGCAGACCCGAAAACCGAGTCGTCGTCCTGTGCGGCGTTGTCCATGGGATGTTCGATCAGCTGCGACCGGTGTGAAGTATCGACCAACATTAGTGGGTCAGGGTGATTCGCACCAGCCAACGGTACCAGGTGGTCATGTAACCTTACCATGACCTCCTTAATCAGTTCGTTATCGAAATCGAAAAGCATATTTAGATCACAGGCACCGGGCGTAATGCCGACCTCGTGATCAGGCCAATCCGGTTTCGGATCAGGTCAAGTTGGGTGCCAGAGGTGATCAGTTTGGCGGGTCGACCTTCCTGGGGCGAATATTGTTCTTCAGGAAATTACTTAACTCTCGTATATAGAACGTTCGTTCGAGATACTTATCCGTGATCACCCCAACGTCTTCGGTACTTTTTCTTCGTCATCATCCAACATCTTTGCTTGGCTTTGATATATTTCTTAAGTGGATCGCATTGACCCGGCCCATTTTTTGATCTTTTTCCTTTTTTTCTTTATACATAGGATCGAGATCGGATCTCTATCCTTTCCCGTGTTATTATTAGTTTTACCATAGTCCGTGCCACCTCCGGTCGGAGCCTTATGGGGGTAAATTCATCTTTAATATCGACCTGGCACTCCACCCGACCAGGTCGATCATCGCTTTCTTTTAAAATGGGCAGTATCGGAGGCGATACGCATTCCTCCAATACACCCAAAAAAATCCTTCACTTTGATATTTAGATCATTTCCAACATCAGAGGAATAACGGTGATATCAAGTTATCCGGGCACGCCGCCATTGTGGATGAGAAGATTTTCAAATCCAGAACGGATGTACTCGGACTCTGGCTGGCCCGGACGACCAATTATCGGAGGGGGTAATCTGTGTGGTCAATATCTTGAACAGCCGGATCACCGCTAGGGAGATCGGTCCGATCACCCTGGTCTTCCGACCAGTCTTCATAAACGACCTTTAATTTTTTTCTTCATCTCTCCTTGTGTACCTATTGGTTCACGGTGGTTACACTCACCAGGTGGAATGTAGATAAAAGTGATCTATATCGATCAGGTCGGGGGAAATAAGTTTATTCGAGACGGGGTCGTGCTTCGGTGAAAAGCTTCACCGGAAGACGGTTTAGGAGTGGTATTTTTTCAAAATACCGTATAGGACACGGTCGGGAAGTTTGGACGGACCGGACCGACCAATAACGAGAGATATCGATAACCACAAAAAGATACGTAAACTTCACGATATAATCACGATCTTCCATAGTGAATCCACTTAATTATCTCCTCAAACCTTCCAATTTTATTTACGTGTTTTAATCGCGTGGGCATGAGGGGTGAGGATAAAATAACCTAAGCCAATCCGGTCGGGGGACTTCCGGCGAACCAAAGCGCGTCAGTACGCGTCTCGACAGGGAATAAGTTGCGCTACAGGGGACCTTGTTAATTTTGTGCTCCCAATGATCGCCGACACGTGGCTGGGCGGCTCTTTGTTCAGGGGGTAAATTGAATTCCTACTATTTAAAATATGAAAGCCTAAGAGGGTAATGAAGCCTCCAGAAAAGTCTTCGCAGGTATGCCCGTGATCCCCGTTCCGATGCGGACCATGATCGCGTCCATGATAGAACGTTTCTTACAGGAACAACGTGGATTGCGATTGACCCCATAATCGAAGAAATCAATCGTAAAGAAAACCGGAAGCCGGTCGGGTTTGGTCCGAAGAGAGTTATGTGGTCGCTCTAAAGCTAATCAAGCTCCCAGGAATGATTTGAAAGGCATGCCCGAGGTCCCCGATCAGATGTTGACTATGTTTCCGTCCATGATGGATGGTTTCTTACAGGAACAACGTGGGTCACAGCAACATGTGCACGATCATGGCAGCAACGACCGGATTATGATCGGTCAGCAACCAAGCTGGCCCTAACACCTGCAGACATTGATATGGAATCGCGGTCGGATGAAAATGTGGTAGGATTAATTCGGAGATCGCCGGCATTCAGACTCGGGTGACCGTTCCAGAATCGAAATCAAAAGCTTGGGCCGAGCACATGTTTGCTCTACGAGGCATTCCCAGGTCACGATGGTCCGGAACGAAATGCTGACTAGCGCCTACGACCGATTCCATATCGACATCACTGATCGGGGGTGACTTATCGGGTCGCTGCTGGTGATTCTTCTGACCAGCTTGGCGATTGAGTCGGGCTTTTAAGATTTCACTGGTAAGGACATGGATGACGACCAAGCTAGAGATTGGTTCAGTCGAATGAAGTGCGGTTTTGTACGGGACAAGACGCCGGGAGAAGAAATATGTTTGATGCTCGCCGACCCGCTTAAAGGTCCTGCCAAGAACTGGCTAAAACAACTGGGTCGGGAGGTTCGATCGAAATAGTTTGTATCAGTTGCAAGACAATACTACCTCATGAAGAAGAGGTCTGATGAGACTCCGATCGAGTACTTACATCGATTGAACGTGGCCGGGCTAAGGGCAAAAATACCCATCAAGGACCCCAAGCATGCGTACATGGCGCGTGAACATGTCGAACATTTCATCAGTACATTGGACAATCGCGGCCTGTCTTACCAGCTGACGCTTCTTCAATTAAAACGACTGAGGAATTGGAGCAGACGCTGCGGCCATTACAGCGTGGCAAGAGTCGAGAGCCAAAGGTTCAAATGGGGCTAAACAGGTATAGATCAAAGCTCCACCCCGACCAGGTCAAGGTGCCTACGGCCCGACCGGCGGGAGCGGTCAGGATGATCGCGATCGATTCCGACAGTGCCATATCCTAGCAAAAATGTGGCCGATCAAGTCTTAGCTCTGATGAAGAACAATACCGTCAAATATTCACGGCCGAGCTGTGTCCCGACCGAGAACGATGATCGCTGGTGCTGATGGTCAAAAGGGAAGTGTCAACCAGAAAAGTGTTCACTGCTGGTCGACCAAACATAACGATCGTGATTGCTGGAAGCGAATACCAATTGGAAAATGCGACCGGAAGGGTCATCCTTCTGATCATAGTTTTTACGTGAGTAAGCCTTACCATGAGGCGGGTGCAGGTCGGATCAAGGATTTTTCAACCATATAAAGATGTGGTACGTGCCGACTAAGCATGTCGGGATGCTTCACTGACGTCGAGAAGATGTTAAACTAGATAGCTCGCCAGGCTGGAATCTAGCTCGAGCAGAGTGGTCTATGTTCAGCATTGATGCATATGTCAGTAACAGGAAAGTATGAAGAAAAAGAGATAACCGACAATACCTATTCAGATTCAATTTTTGCCGATCGGTTTCCAATCCGTAGTATCAGATCCGATGAATATTCCCGGTCGAATGTTATTATGGAGCTGGACCTATTTCCTGGTGATTTCCGTGGATATTGGAAATGCTACTCTGTTTAAGCAGGCGAAAGACAATGGAGAGGTAAATAATGAAAAGGCCACCATGTTATTTGACTCTAGAGCAGAAGTCTTAGTTAGTGACTCCGCCTTTGACCGTAAGGTTGGACGTCGCTTAGACAATACTCAGAGGTGAGAATGTGTCGGAATCGTTGAAAGTTCTTACATGACAGAAGGTCGATCACGTGTCAAGATCACTTTAGCCGGTTTCCTGGTTTACTATTTCAAAGCTTGGGTCGGCCGACAAGCTGGTCAGGATGTCATACTTCGTATGGATTTTATGGTCCCAGTCAGTATACATCTCGATCTTTCCCATGTCCTCCTGACCCTGCCAGATGAAGTACAGATACAGCTATCTGGTCGGCATTCGTTGTACGGCGTACGTACGCAAATGGTGTAGATGGGTCAGTACGAAAATATTCCGGTCGTGCGATCGGTCGATGTAACGATTCGACTAGCTGACCAGAAACATAAATTATGACTGGATTGTGGCGAACGTTGGGTCTTGCCTTTTATTAAAGGGATCGGCAAATCGAGTTATATTACAATTACTAACGTTTCCGATCAGTCACGAATCGTACGCGAGGACATAGTCATAGGGATATGACTACCGGACGGTAAAGTAGCCCGGCAAGGGGGTACGTATCGACCGGGTCCCGTAGATATATCGAGTGGAACATTTTGGTGCATTAAGCAACAGCCGATTTGATCAGTAACGAGAGGTTGGTAGGCGAAGATACCTCACCTTTGGTAGACAAGCCAGAATATACCACTACTAAGTTAACCGTCGACCGGCAAAACTAGTGGCGATGAAAGATAGATGTCCTCACGGTCGAACCACATGTGGCGATCAAAACGGATGATGACGGTAATGACCGTCTCCGCAAGGTTCCTGTGGTAACCGGCCGGGAAAACGTCAAGACCGATCAGATGAAGGAGGCTGAACAAAAAAGATACGCAGTGGTGAACGAAAATGAAACGGAGTCGGAATCGGATCAGAACACGGAAGACTTGTCTATGTTGCCCCCTGGTCAGGACGGACTGAAGGATGATCAAGTATGTATAGTGACTAGTACATTGGCGGGGATGTTGCCTACTGTGCCGAAAGTCACCCTGGATGACCTCCAGGTCGGCGACCTAGAAGGCACTACCGAACCGATCGATCAGCTTAGGAAGATCATCTGGAAGTGGTGACATTTGTTGATTGGGAAGGGCAATGTCCTACCCCCCCCCGCCGTGTATGGAGCAGTTTGTGGCATCGATGTGAGGACAGTAAATTCCCGTGTAAAATGTTTAAACAGAATGAAAAATATTTAAAACCAATTGAGTCACGTTTTGACAAAGTTTTTGAATTTGAGTCACTTTTTAGAATATTCCTTAAATATATTCACTTTTACATTTTCCTCTCTTTCGACAGGAGATCGGTTTTTACTCGCTTACTTAATTCAAGTCATCAAGCACGCATTCTTTACTAGCTAGTAGTGGAATTAGGCGAACGTGAAGATTACGTTCTAATATGGAGCTCGCCCATTCTCAAAGTAAAGCCAAGAAGCGTACGGAATATACACAAAACGTCTTGGCATGCAATAATGTACAAGTTCGGGCTGCGACTAAAATTCAGCAATTCTGCAGGATCGCTATCCTTACTGTTCAGCACAAGATGGAGGTCACCAGCCTTATTCCACGCAAATCTTCGTTTTCGTCAAGAGCTTGCTGTCTCTTTAAGTACTCGGGTTCGCACGAGTCATCGTAGTCTGACTAGTAGCCCTGACCATGTTCGCTTTCACAGTTTTTATTATCGTCTTCCGTTTCCTGTACAACTTGTCATCCGCGAGCGCCTGTGCGTCACGCAGCTATGTAAGAAAGTTCTCTTCATCTGTTATCCACAACTGTGAGGTCTCTCCGTTCGTTTCCTGATCTTCATCTACCTCTTTGTCAGTACTACTAGAGAAATATCACTCGCTGGGCACGCTAACGTAGTCGTCTTCTATCCCCCCGCTCTTCCTTCCACAAGATGAAATTAGACACAAAGTCCGTCTTCTTATAGTAGTGAGCTCCAGGCTTTGTCGTCCTCCATCTGCGTCAGCGCCAAAGTGGTGCTGATCATTTGGTGATTACGGGAGCTTGACATGGCTAGGGTGGTTGATCGGATGCTGTCAATTGTAAACTGTTAAGTTCGGAGTCTGCAAATGATCCGCCTATTCCAACTTTTGGCAGGTATTGCTGTGGAGACCGGCCAATTACTCATTTCGTCAATAACAGTACACAATCATAAATACACGGTTGGTTTGCATACAATGCCCAAAAAAACACGTTGTCTGTGAGATACGTTAATTGTGTTTGTTATCTATTGTGTTGCGCCTTGGACCAAATGTTAAAAATAGGTAGTATCAAATTACATATTTTTAGGCTACTATATTTTAGTCCTAATTAAATAAATTCACTTTTACTTCCTTCCAACAGGAGATCTTTTAGGGGAATTTAGTCGAATACTTTATTCAAGTGTCAGCAAGCACGCTTTCTTTACTGGCTAGTAGTGGGGTGGATATTACGCAGATTTGTGGGAGAGGATATAGCGTGGATACGTTACGCGGAAATATATCTAACTAAGAAACTTAATGACGAAGACCAAGGAGAAAGCTCAAAAGGTTATGAGCCCAAGTGGGGCTGTTGGCGCGAGTAAAGAAAACGCGACGATTGTTCCGGAGAATGTGGTGTCAAGCCGAGTGACGAAAATGATGGAGACAGGTTGCAAAAGCCGGGGGGGATGCGAATCGGGAAAAGTGATGAGGGGACGGTTTACCACACCCCGAAGACAGATACGAAGATGAGCATAGCGTCGCTAGAGAGCAGTCAGAAAGGCAAGGGATCCTTTTTGGCGGGCCGGCATGGCAAGAAGTGCTTTTGAGAGCTTAGCCATGCCGGATCAGACATTTTTACCCGTAGTAGAATGGGTTAAGTGATGAATGCGGGGAATGAACAACAGATCCCAGTTCAAGGTATGCAGAACATGGGCCAAGCACAAGCGCCTTTGGTAAGGACGCCGAGTGCAAAGCAATGCACTTTAAAGATAAAAGTTTTCGATGGAACGGAGACAAATAGTGGTTTGGGTTCTGGTTTTCACGCATAGGGAAGAAAATGTATCCGACAGATAAACATTGCAGAAGCAGCGTGTGGTTTTCAAGGAGTGAGGACGTTAAGGTGGATCTTTTAGGTCATTACTTAGCTGGAGCAGCCGAAAGTTACTATAACAGACAAGGGGAGACGTAGTGGTATGAAACATCACGTAATGGATAAAATGCTAACAACTTTTCACGTTCAGATTAAAAAGTACGTGAAAAGTTGTTAGCATTTTTCCCAAGAAATGAAATTGTTTATGCGCGGAAAAGTAGCGGACGCACCTGGCCGGTCACTATCTGTACATGTCGGCGGTAGCGGAAGCGATAGGTAGAACTCCCGACTCACTTGTACTCAATAATATCGTGTACCACGCAGCGCTGGAGATGCGGCAGATAATGATGTCAAAGTTCTACAAGACCAGACTATTTGTGGCAGGCAGAGGAACTTGCCAACTTGCGCACGCGGTGGAATATGAGGAAAGGGTGCCGAGAAGTATTACTCATGGTAGCGTGCATGTGGTAGCTGGGGGCCAGACAAGAGGAACAAGTCCATGCGGTGTTATCAGTGTGGTGAAGGGGCATTTCAAGCATAATTCCCCCCAAAATAGTGGCAAGAACAGGCGTTTTCGTTGAATATCACGACAAATTATGGCAACATTGAAAAAGAGAAGTGGATACTGGATAGTGGAGCTAGTATGCACCTGAAAAATCTTAAGCTGCTCGGAAGGCAAAGACACAAGGAGCAAGCAGTCTAAGGTTGATACGGGACAAAACGCCCCGATGGACATGTCGGCGGGGTAATTTGCAGTGACGTTAAGGACCCGATTACCTCGCGTGACAGACGTGAAAAAAGGTACCTGATTGTGTTCACCGACCATGTTTTGAATTATGTTTGAGTGCTTGCCGCTCGTACGAAGGATAGAGCGGCAAAAATGTTTGATTATATCTTGGCGTGGTTCGAAAATGAATTTCACCGTCGGATTTACGTGCTCCGTACAGATGGCGGTAGTGAATTCAAGAACGTCGACCTATTTTGCAAGCGTACAGGCATTCGGCGACAGATTACCGAGGCTGACAGCCCAGCCTCAAATGCCGAGCGCATGAATCGAACCATATTTATTATGGCTTGATGTATGATCTTTGGTTCGGGGGTGCCTCTAGTTTTTCTTGTCAGAAACGGCTGAGTATGCAATGTATATACTCAACCGTAGTCTGACGAGGTCAAATCCCGGAAGCGTATCACTAATACAGATGATGACGAAGAAATTGACCAGCATAACTGACGTTGTTGTGTTTGGCTCGCCATGTATGGTCTGGCGTGACCCAAAGAAAGGGTCACTGGCTAAACATGCAGAAAATGCCCTGATACAGGGCAAGAACGATGAAACAAAGGGGTATAAGGTCCTTTTGTTGAAGGGCAGGATAACATAGAATCCCTCACGGAAGATGCAAACCGGAAGGGTTATTGAAGCACTTGAAAATGAAGAGGAAAGTGAGTTTGAAAGCCTGGCTGAAGGACGTGCAGCGCGCCTCGAACAGGGGAAAACGAAGGTATGGAAAAGGGCTACCATGACTCGATGCCCACCTGGAGAGCAGGAAGAAGATTCAAGAAAATCTAAGCTTAGAACATCCGGAAGGAAGATCACTAAAACCCACACGGCAGTGGCGTTGGAAAAGGAAAAGTTTAAGAAGAAAAAGAGCGGCCAATTGGGCGATGAGTTGGAAGGAGACTCCGCGGAAAACAAACCGGCAAACGCGAAAGACCCTCAAAGCAAACAAGAAAACATAACGAATGAAAATGGAGAGAACTTACTATTTGCGTTCGCTGTGACTGATAATGATGAACCAGGAGGTGGAAATGACGTCTTTGTGCCTGAACCTACCAGCTATAGGCAGGCATATGACGGAAAAAATTCTAAGCACTGGAAGATGGCCTAGGAGACCGAGATTAAATCTCTCGAAGAAGCGGGCACGTGGAATTTGATGCTAAGGTGGGTGGGAAAATTCTGCTACATACAAAATGGATGTACAAGACAAAACTAAACGCGGATGGAACTATTGGACGATTTAAAGTACGCCTGGTCAACAGAGGGGACAGGCAGGTGTATGGCGAAAATTATCTAATGGCATTCTCGATCGTAATGGTGATCAACAATGTGAAGATCATCCTAGCGATGTCTCAAATTTGGGGGGGGGTGACCCTCCGAGGGCGTACCCCTGAGCGAAAACCGAAGAAGGGTATCAAATATACTTAAAGGTCCCACAAGGAATAAAAATTCCACAGGAAGTTATGGAAAATCTAGGAGTAAAGTCGGAAAATGAGTTGGTCCTGCAATGAAAGAAGGACCTTCACGGATTGAAGCAGGCTAGTCACCTGTGGTATGAACTTTTTCAGTAAATTCTACTGAATATACAGTTTTCTGGGTAAGCTTTGAATCTGATTTTCTCGCCATTACGAGTACTTGAGCCATAATGTCGTCTCCGTTTTATCTCGTTAAAGCTGCAATCCGTGACTTCTTTCCAAACCAACTGAAACTTGTTATTGCCTTGATTGGTTTTGGTTGTTTAATTATCCACAAGGCTACTTTTCTTGCGAGCATTGGCTCCCCGAGCTGCATGAAAAAAATTGAATACATTGTAGACGTTCTTGGCTAGTATCGGATGTCGTCGTAATCCAGGAACACCAGGAGGCGATGGTTGCGAAACTGAGACTGCAGCTCACTGAAATTGGCTAGCACGTTGGCATTCGTTACGGACAGGCGGCGCGGATGTTCGCAATTATTTTTGGATATTGACTGCGCTCCGGGGTAGCACTGGCGGTTGTAGCAAACACAACGGCAAGCTCTTAACACAACTACGTTCACTCAACCTTACAAATTTAGAATGTTCAGTAACAGAGGTGGTTAACCTATACTTGAAGTACAATTGTTCGTAGTACCTTCTAAAGAATACAGTCTTATACATAATACCAAGTCGGCCTTGTATTCCTGGACACGCTTAACTATAGACGCGACCCTACAGAGGAAGTAATTTGATTCACACAAAACCCTTTAAGTTACATTTTTCATATAAATGAGGTTCGTAACGTGGATATGAACCGTAAAGCCTTCGGTGGTTGAAGCTCGAGATTGGCGTCTGCATTCTTTTCTGGATCTGATATTTTGCTGAGCCTATATCTCTTAGTCTTCTTCTTCCTTTCAATATTCCAAAGACACTTGCAGATACATCCCTTGAACCTTCGTCTTGGACCTCTTATTTGTACCCCGCTACTGCTTTCATTTGCGCTATCGAGTTATAATTCTTATGCACCTTGGCATCACATTTTTCCCTTTTTTCATCTATCAAAATCATCATGTCCCGATTGAGTATAAGGCCCACCAAATTCTTTATAGATAAAGAATGTCTTCATCCACATTTAGTCTTCTCTTCTTTCCCAATTGTGATGAAACCGAGTTCCGAATGGAGTTTTTTGGAAGAATTCAGATTCCCACTGGCCCGGATAACAAATTATTGGAGGGGGTACTCCGAGGATCCTGGTCAATTTCTTGATCGGACAGGTTGTCGCAAAAACGACCGGCCTGATCATCCCGGTCTTCCGACCGGTCATCAAAAAGGAGGCTGTATATTCTGATCACCTCCTTTGTTTAAGCCGACCCCCCTATCTAAGCCACAAATGTAAGTCATAGCCATTGGTATAGTCCAACCTCCGTCCGCAAAAGGCAGTGTGTGATCCGGACCATCTTCCACTCATTCTTTTCCTTCCGTCAGAACGGTGAGATGGACGAACAGTGGACCTCTACTCTACCCATACCTGAAGGCCTTGCAAGACATCGAAACTGCCTATGATGAGTTGGAGAACTGGGCTTTAGAGTCTGACTTTTAGCCTCACGGTCAGACGATCTAGAAAGGATAAAGTCACGAAGACGATCGACACTTACGCCTTGCTGAAGTGTGAAACAGGTGGCGTTTACGTTCAAACAGCTGGCGAAACGGTTCTTAGAACGCGGGCGACCACCAAGACAGAATGCCCTTTTCAAATTTAAATCACTCGCCGTAGCAGCCAAGGACAGCTGACTGGACCGTTGACACTGAAACCCGAGTCGTGTATGTTCGAGCATTGTGGTCAACTCCTGGGAGGAATTGGTGGACTACCCGGGAACACGCGAGTTCACCCAAACGGCGGAAGTTAATGCCGAAATCGAACCTCTCATTCATCTGCGCCAACGTTCCGGTCAGATTTTTGCAGCGTTGAAAGAACCAGGCCCCGTGTACTTCTCATACCTAAGGATGTCACCAACTACAAACAGGCCATGAAGATGACTATATTTGAAGGTAAGACGAGGCCGAGTCATCCCCAGCTACAGCTATAATCTAACCACTGTGTGAAGGTCGTACGGACATTGAGTAATTGCGGTTAAGGATGGGCATCGCTTTCAGAGAGAGCGAAGTTTATTATGTTAAAGATACTGAAGTCGCTATACCAGAGGTGATGGGAAGCCTTTACCGAGTACTGTAACATCATTTTAAAAATAGAAATGCTGCGTCCTTCTTTTGTAAATGTGGGTCAACATATCAATTCGAGGGGTTCCGAATAATGTTTCCCATAAGGGTTAAACATAGTAGCCCGGAGGAATTGAAACAAAAGAAGAACACGGCCGTTCTGATGTCGGAGGGCCAAATAAAACAATCAATAAAACAGCTTTTGGGAGAAGTGCATGACATTGAAGGTATCCTGGACCTCGCAGCGCTGGATCTCCTCCTAGAACTCTCTTCGGTACTTCAGTCTCATTTAAAGAGTTATTGGCGTCTCTTTCTCTTCACGCGGTGCAGACTCACGCCACCGGCAATTGCCGGGTGTATGCAGTTTGCCAGGCGTTAGCGTCCTCGGTGCTCGGAGGTAGTTTAATACCAATTTTGAAACAAATAGCCGGAAATATTAAGGAAGGATGTCTCGCACGTGCTTTAATGGATTTTGAAATTAAATTCCACCAGGGATCAGAAGCAGACATTGCTCAGCTTAGGCAGAGGTTACCCGAGGATTTCGGCGGCTGAATCGAAGAAGGAATTTCAGGCTTACCTGACGGAATTTGCCCAAAGCGGGTCAAGTTTATCGGATGGAGTCCCTATGTCAGCGTGGGGGAGTAATGATACTCTGGCAAGTATTAGTACTCTTCTGCAACGTGACATTTATGTGGTAAGTCACCAGTCAAATGGAGCCCCTGGAGATCTTATGTACACACCGGAAATTAGACGGTCCCACTCGAGAAGTTACCATATGAGTGGTGAATACCCAATTACGGTGGAAGCATTTGTTTCGAAAGTGTATGCCCAATGAGCTCAAGCTTCAAAAGAACAAGATAAGGATCAATTACCTCTAGTTCTGCAATTCGGAGGCCAACATTACTCAGCGCTTTTGTGGGGACGGAGGTCAAAGGCATACGTCGTGGATGAAACAACGGACACTGGCAGCAGTTATGACGATGCCTTTGAGGATGAGAGGGCGATCGAGAACGAAAACGTAGTTGCTGAGACAGGCGACTCGGCGGGACGGAGTTCGGTCCATCCGATTCTATTGGATAACCAGATCGGTGGAACATTGGATTCCACAGAGGACTCAAACGAGATTATCAGCAATACGCGCTATCAAAATTCACAATACGGGAGCCACTCACCATGGGATCCTGATGGATGGGAAGGCGACTTTGGTGAGCTGTTAGAAAGATTGGATGGCCCAACCATCCATCATGATCTTAACTGTGAAATTTCCCAAATTATCACTACAAGGGACCCAAGAATGTGTGAAGTCCTGCATTTCCTGACCGACACGGTGACCAGACTTTTGCTATCGGAACAAGAGCACATCTTGAGAGCGGACTTGAATAACCCAAGTACGAGAAAATGGTTCCTTCAACGATATCAGATATCGGCACCAGTGTTACATTAATGGGTCCAGAAAGTTTGGTTGGAGAATCACGAATCATCCCCTAAACTATAAGGGGATGATCAGCCTTCTTCGGGTTCACAATTTTTGCTAACAGATTCGCCCATGCGTCAGAAGGGAGAAATAACGGGCGTCGAAGATGACGAGTATAGCAATAAACGAGTATGTCGCCGTCAGGATATGGACAGTATACTGGAACAGGAAGAGGAACTGCCTGTACAACGGGAACTAATTGACGACTGAATGGAGAGCGGAATAGAGCCGGAGAGCGAAGAAAAGACATTAGAACAATGTCAACAGATGTGGGATAACCTTCAACCGGCATGGGAGTAAAATACTGGAATAATATTCCCAAAAGCGTCCTGTCGTAAGACGATTTTGTTGAAGGCAGCACAACATAAGTCTAATCGGATTTTACACTTGCTAAAAGATGTGCCAGGATCATATCATATCCTGGAGAGTATGGACCCGACAGTATTAATGGAACTAACGAAACTATGGCGTGAGCAGTAATGATTGAAATTGGTAAATCCCAAGGGATGGCTGATATTCCCTCACGATGGTTTGAGGTGTGGGAAGGTCGATATAATCAAGTCGCAACACCGGCGGCTAGAGCTGCAATAATGGCCAGCTCTCAAGAGTGGACACGCCTCCAGAAGGCGAAGTATGGAGGGAACCTATTACTTAAATTACTCGCACCTAAACAGATATTGAGGCTTGCCAGAAATTTACTTTGCGCAAATCTTTTTGCGGAAGAACTGGCGGCGTTACAAGGCGAGGATTATCATCCAGTGGATTCGGTGATAACGATTTTACGGCGACATTTCAAGACGAGTACAACACTTCCACAAGTATATGGATAGGGTAAGAGCTGTGGAGTCAGGGTAACACTTAGCGTGGAAAGAGATTACCATGTTTGTGCGGTCGCTCGAGTTGGTAGCTTCGAACCCGGAAGAACAGCCTATCCACCTAACTCTAATCCCACTTCTGGGTGGCCGGTATTAAGGGAACCCCTGTGGGGTCAATGCCAGGGCACGGGTATTTCGATCTGAACCAACTAGATAATTATAAGACCTAACAAGATTTGGAGTACAAATCTCAGGAGGGTACAGAGATTCGAAGACGGAGACTACATACTACTCACATCATTACTCAAAATGTGAAAGGGTTTAAACGGCAGACTAAAAAGGCCTGGATAGGGGCTTGGCGATCAGGTCCACCACAGTCGCAAACACATTTAGTTCTTTTGCAGGAGACTCACATCGTGGCTACGCAAGAAAAGGCGTTAGTGACCAATACTTGGGCCCAAGCGTAGGGTGGATCAACAACGTCCAACTCAAATACATCTTACTGGAGTGTGTATCCTAAGAAACAGGGCGGGGTCGCTATTTTGATTCGACCGGACATTGCTAGTGAAGTACGCCCGTGGATGAAACAATGATGGTCCAACAGGTTCATTGCGGTCATGTGGGGAATTGCATTATTGCAAATGTTTATGGACCATCGGGGGACGCCAAATTACAGGAGCAATTTTACATGCACTTATGTGAGATTATTCCTAAAAAGCCTCCACAATTGATTTTGGCTGGCGATTTTAATTGCGTGGATGTTCCTGTCCTTGGTCGATTTGGAGGAATCAGATCGATGCGACCAGAAAGTTCAGTCATACACCGGTTTGTGCAAGACATGGGCTTAGAGGACGCTCAAATGTTAATAGGATCTACACTCGAGGATATACAGATGGATCCAATTGATCATTTTACGTTCTGGAGGGGCGGTCAAGCAAGTAGGCTTGATCGTTTTTATGTCTCGGAAAACTGGATGCCTTGGGTTACATGGGTCGAGGTTGCTCTACTGCCGGTGTACTCGGACCACAACGAGGTTTCTTTGTATTTAAAAGATCCTACCGCACCGAGTACTACAGGTAAAACGAAGTATGACTTACCGTTTTTAGGCTCCGCGGACGCAACTCGCAAGCCCAACGTTTTAACTCCATTAAGCGAATGTTGAGATATAGTTGGAGCAGCTTTCGAATGAGATACGTGTGTGGAAAAGATTCGAGATTTACTATTCATAACAAAAAGACGGCTTACTAGACGGCGCAAAAGAAGAGTACATCAATTACAAAAGATGGCTAGAGATAATGCGGGCATCCGGAATAGCCAACTCGATGGCGCAAGAACGGAGTTATCGTCGAGGTCGACAATTGCACCGCATGACAGCAGATATCAGATGGTTATTTAAGCGGACAGCTGTTTGGGAGCGAGATCAGACGGTGACCGCGATAATAGCTGGAACAGGAGTGCACTTTGCAAGATCTGTATCGATTCCGGACCGGTTTGCGATTACCTGGAGATCGATTCTAGGTCGAAGCCACAGGAAGGAATCGCGTTTCACGCTGATGAAGAGTATAAGAAATTTCTGACGATTCCAGAGACGCGAAAAGTCACTAAGGAATTTACTACGAGACATTTCTGAACGAGAAATCTATTTGGCGATTAAAGGTTTGGAAAAAAGGAAGGCAGCGGGGCACGATGGATTGGGAAACGATTTTTACAACGATTTTTCGACCCTTCTGTTGGATCCTTTGCTAGTGGTATATAATGATTTTTACGTGGAGCATGTCCACCCAAATCTTTTATATAGGCGTTAGTCATACCGCTAAGAAAGAAGGGAGATTCAACGGACGCGTTGGACTACCGGCCTATCTCTCTTCTCACCACGGGATATAAGATATTTGCCAAAATTTTAGCGCGGCGACTTCAACAATTTTTAGGCCAATGGATAGGTGACACCCAACAAGGGTTTGAGGCTGGCCGCAAAATGGATTATGCAGTTATTATGATGAAATCTTTCTTAGCAAATTATGAAAAGATGAAACATATTGATGCAGACAGAAGCGCTGGTATATTATTCCTAGATTTCAGTAAGGTCTACGATACGGAGGATAGGCAGTACTTACGTACAGTGCTTTTGTTACTTGGTTTCTCGGACAAATTTGTTGATTTAGTGGATCGACTCCATGTTGGTACGACAGCAGCGTTTTACGTCAACGATCAATTTTCTAGACCGATTCAAGTTACGTCCGGTATCCGGCAAGGGTGTCCACTCGCGCCTTTACTCTTCATCTTAGCCGTCGAACCACTGGGGTTGACCATATTACAAGCCCCTGGGCTCCAAGGAATACAACCTTTTCAGCAGGACAGTGGAGTTGAACACCGCGTTTTGGCCTTCGTAGATAATTCAACAGTTTTTGTCAAGGAAGCAGCCCAAGTGCCTGCTGCATTGCAAGTGGTGAAACGCTTTGGGGAACTGGCGGGCCTGAAAATTCAACCTGCTAAAAGTAAGTTATTTTTCCTACAGACAAACCAGATACACAAAATATGGTATAATATACCGGTATTACCGGTAGGGGAGACAGTAAGATATTTAGGTATCAGAATGGCTGGGCTGATTTGAGGGAGGAAAATTTGGCATTGAGAATTCGAAGCATTCAACGGCGACTAGCAACGGCGACCACATGCAGCACAGCAGTGGTAGAACGCGTTCAACTCTTTAATGCGATCGCGCTTCCAGCATTATTGTTCACGACGAAGATGCTCGAACCCTCACAGGCTGGGTTACGCATACTCTTGCAACTACAGAAAAGTTTCGTTTGGCGCCGCACGACGGCTACTGAATCTTGTAGGCACAAGATATCACCGTATATTTTATATATCCCGAAAGGAGCTGGAGGTGTACGACTGATTTCTATACCTGTAGCGATCAAAGAACAACGAATCAAGATCGCAACACAATGGCTTATAGCGGCCCCGGATTGTTATCAACGCGCATGGCTGAGCCTCATGCATCTAGCCTAACCTAGTCAAATGAGCATTTTCATTACGCTAACCAGAGGGTATAGACCATGTAAAGCTGTGGGGGGAGTAACATCACTGCGCGAAGGGGATGTAGGCAGGGAACTTTCGGAATCTACAGACGGTATGGGAGCAAGTTGTCGAGAACATGAGTCAGAAGGCGCATAAGTTACACAACGGAGAGCAGTTTATCATAGATATTAATTTAACGAATTGTGCCCATCATGGCGTTTTGCCAGGTCACATTACACCCTTTTGGGGGACGTATAGTTGGGCGGCTAATCCATGGATTCGCGAAGTTCGGGCTCCGGAATTGGTGGCGAGGAAATACGACCGAATCCCTATCATGGCAATCTGTGACTTGCGCATACAACGTCTAACTTCTTCTGCTTTTTCATGGCAGGTGATAAGTATTGGAGCAGAGTCACATACTCGGGCTAAAATCAGTCGGTGGATTAGTGCGATAGTGGTAGCTTCACCCCGGATTGAAGTTGGTCAAATTATTGGGGACCCTCCGCCGATAACTGTGTGCAGAGGCCCCAACCTGGTATATGCGTTTAATTGGCAGGTAATGGAGCCAGGAAAAGTACGTGGGGAGTGTCCCGAAATGGGTTGTCACCCGACAACAGCTGGATGGTATCTATTGAAATATAGGTGCAAATAATTGTCTTGCTCGAGATGAGGAGGAGGACGGAACACTACGACAAGTGGTGTTTCACGCTCACCCGGCCCTGCATCTCATAGGGTGGAAGGTTGATGAGAACACTCCGACATGGAAGATAGCAGGTAGATTGAGGAAACAGTTTCGTCGGTTATATCATAGTGGACTGGCGAGGGGTTTGACTCTAATCATACAGAAATGGAAACGGGACTGCGTAGGCAACACATGGTGGAACGGAGTTCAGGACATAGAGCCGAAACAGGTATGGAACCATGATAATTTAGTTACTGACTACCAGGTGTGGGTTCGTTTTCGTGTGATGACTATGCAATTAAATCCTTTTGTTCCCCGCCAGAATTCCGACCGGAAATGCTTGTTGGACAAACGATGCCCAGGACAAAAGTCAGATTTATTTCATATTATGTGGTACTGTCGGAGAGCTCAGGCGGTATGACGTCGACTCTTACAACATTGGTTAGGAGTGGAGGTGTCAATTCACGATTTGGACCGCTATCAAGAAGAAATTATATCCAAGTCGCCGCCACCTTTAGGGTTGCCCGTAACTCAGGCGATGATGAATCGACATGGAAGATACGATCATACCATTCTGCCGTCGTTTGACAAAATATGGAAGGGTCTTTGTGGAATCATAGTAACTTGGTTGTGGCAATTGCGGAATCAAGCAGCGTTTCAAGGTATCGTGAAAGAAGAACATGAACATCTAGAGTTTATTTGGGAGCAAAGTTGCGCGCAAATAGCTAAGGTGGCCGAGTTTGAGAGGAGACACGCTATGACTAGAGAGGAAGGGATCCGACTACAGATCGGTTTGAAGTGCCTATACGACCAACAGCCAGCACCATATTCGTCCATAGTCACTTCGTCAAGACCAAGCCTTACTGTGATCGATCATGAGAGTAGTACCATGCTTTCTGAGCCGAAATTACATGCTCGGTTTCGTATGTACATAGTAGCTATTGTGCTTTGCAGCTATTTTGGCAAATAGAACCTATATTTTTGACTTATGAATTTATACAAGTTCAATAAAACTGAGACATGAGCAAAATCGACTGAACACCCGAAAAAGTAGGATATGCCAAATAACTCGTATTGATGATTGTCGATGCCGAATGCCCTGTAACCCACGCAATCGCTCTCTGGTTCGAAAAGAACTTCTCGTTATTAAGTAATAAATGGCTGGTTTGCGCCGGAATTCAAAACGGTGGAATTTTAATGGCTTGGATTATCGCGATGTTTTTTACATTAATACAAACACCAAATAAATTACATGGAAACAAGTGCAAAGAGGATTCGAGCGGCATGACTTCATTGTTTAGTTAATGGTAGACTAGTTATTGTCGAATTTAAGTTGTTTGCCTGTCCCAATTGTGCTGTTTACGAGTGTACGAAAATGATCTTATTGAGGGTTACCGAAATGCGAAATCAGGGTACGCCGATGGTTACGCAAGTTGACTAAGCACCATCATTGAATCTGCCACACTTGCACTTCTTGCACATTAGTGTCATTAAATCCGTCATACTTGCACAGTGCAAGTATGGCGGATTTAATGACATCCACTTTTTAATATTATCCACTTTTTCACCTTTTGCAATCTCATAAAATTTGGGTGCGGCTTTCGTCTTGCTCATCGAAATGCCTCGCTTTGATACACGCTCGTGAATTACTGTCTCCTCTTCATCAGACGATTCATCACTTCGTTTGCCTTCTACTTCTTCCTCTTCATCGACGCGTGCAAACTGACCACGCACCTCTTTGTCTTCATCGTCGGTAGCAGCATCACTGTCCATGTCTTCGTTTTGCTTACGCTGTTGCTTCCCGTTGACAGCGTTAGGATGAAGCATACGGTACGTCTCACTTTCTTCATCCACTTCGAAGTCTGTGGACGTGAACATGCGTGAAAACCGTTCGTCGTCCAGTGGGTTTGACGAAAACTTGTCAGCATTAGACCCGTCGACATCGTCTTTTTTGCTGTTGTGTTTTCGCTTGGTTTCGTTTTGTAAAATGCGCTCCGCCAAGGCTCGATTGACCTTGGGCAGCCTACGCTGAATCGTAATGCGGTTACTCTGTTTTGCCTCAACCTTCTCTTTAAGCTTCTGTTTGCGCCATTCGTCGTATGCAAACGGCTCTGCTACTGCCTTCACCTTGTTGTACAAACGGGCATCCATGAAGAATCCGTGCATGTACGCCTTGAGCAGCAACGTCCCCACCAAGTGATCGAGTCCGAAAGATGCAATTTCCGTACGTGTAACGAAGCGATAGTCATCATAAACCGTGGTTTGTGCCTCTTCTTCGAGTTCCTCTGTGAGTGAGTCCAAGAACGAGCACCATTTCGGAGCGATACCCAGCTCTGGAATCTAGTACCTCATCACCCGTTCCTGTTCGCCAGCCACAAGCAATACTCCAGACTTGCCTTGGGTTCCTTCAACGATACACACATCCTTCAATTTAGCAGGTGTTTCGACATTTGTAAACACAGAGCCATCGTGACGATTCCAGATTTTGATTACTTTGGCATCCGACAAGATCACCTTTCGCGCATAGTCATGGAATTGCAAGTTTACAATAGGTAGACCGTATTGATGACTTTTTTCCAGCAATGGATGCGACGATCGTAAGTCATAAAGCATGCACTATCCTTCCGACGTACC
Organism: Sclerospora graminicola; assembly: GCA_001887855.2. Taxonomy (NCBI): domain Eukaryota; phylum Oomycota; class Peronosporomycetes; order Peronosporales; family Peronosporaceae; genus Sclerospora; species Sclerospora graminicola. Next base: position 7,273 of record MIQA02023046.1, on the reverse strand, counting down.
GACTCCAAAGGTCAGTCCATCATCATCGAATCTCAAAGCAGTTACTTCCAACTGTTTCTCTGACTTGGAAGATCCGACGTGCGCCGCTATATCCAGACTGCCCACACGTTGCTGATTTCTCGTGTCAAACATTTCCACCACACCATCTTCACATCCGACACCAAGCAATTGATGAATCGGATTTAATTGTACCACATTTGCCGCAGACGATTGTGGTAGGAGATCTAATGGTGCTACAAAGCGACCCTGTTCTAAGTTAATGCGATACACGTCTAAACCAGATGCAGCCACGTACAGCTCACAATTTTCTCGATGATACGTCATATCACGACCAAATTTAGGGATACGTAAATTGTAATGACTACCATAAGGAGCATGAAAAGTCACTGACCGATCGGACTGTAAGAATGCCAACTTTCCGAAATCGGTCGACAGCACCTCGAATTGCACGACTTCGGCATCCAGACCTCGTTCAAATTTGAGGCTTAAATCACGCACATCAAATACTTTCACAGACGGAGGATAAACACCCGTTGCGACGACAAATTTGCCATCGGCAGACATCCGTATACGCTGGGAATCAGCGGGGAAGTGAAAATCCTGCAGCAACTCGATACGACGACGATAATCTTCATCCTTGGCTAGAGCTGTTCGACTATTTCCTTTTTCAGCCAACCATTGTGGTAATGTCTTTCCTGACGATAAATTGTAGATTTTAACACCATTTAGCGAAGAAGCCGCTAGCGCCGCCATTAGAATTTGGACTTTGGTCCCACAACCAACAATACAACAACCTTCATAAGTGAATAGCCTGTAATCACTTGACAGAGATGGCGCAAAGGTACGATAGTGGAGCGGATGGCACGAGCCGACGAGTGGCAGCTGATATAAGCGTCGTGCAGGTACTGTTCTATCCCTCCTGTTGCGTCGTCCTCTTGTTCGCCTGACTTGCTGTCTCGACGCTTCACGTGATCGCCGCTTGTTTGGGATTCACAGGCCAGACACGAGAATACATAAAAAACACAAGGTTTGTGCTTTTGCGATGTCACGGTCGTTGGAGCTCACGTGCCTATGTTGATGAAACTCGTTCAAGCTCAAATCCGCGGCGTCTCTCGTCTCGCGGTCTCTAGCGATAACGACTTTCAATACACGACCCGTCACGATTAATCCGAAAATATAGCATTTGTCCACATGTGAGACTACTCGTGCGGCTGTGACCTTTACCATCAGTCAGCAGCTTGCCAGCCATTACTGGTGCGGGGCTGGAGGAATAGATGTATTTTAATTAATAAGTATTGAGTGGGTCGAATCGGCATTATATTAAAAAATTAGCTCTTTTTATAGCTTATCAACTCTGTTTTGGAGGTGTTAAAACTCTGTTTTGAAACTCTAAAATAGAGAGCAAAATTTCTGCAAGCCACAATAAAGTCGCATATAGTTCTAAATTTGCAGTATTAGCCTTGACCCGGTTACCGGTTAAGGTTTAGGACTACCATGGTTGAAGCGAACGAAGCGCGTGCGCCTCTTGATGATCCGGGTCCAGCGATGAATCCGGACAATCCGGAGGAAGGCAGCTCCCGTCAGCCCATTGAGATAGACGAGGGCAATGACGATGAGGTGGTGGCCGAAACGCCAGTCTCGCAAAAGTCGGCAGTCTCAATGGAGGTTGATAAGGATCAGGATGCAGAGACGCTGGCAGAAGAACCTATTACTAAGTCGGCAGTATCGGTATCAGGTGTGACAAGCACTCCAAGGAAAAACCGGTTATACCGGTAGTCACGCCTGAGGTCAAGCACATAAACTTGACAACCGAATCTAAGAACCAGGTAGAAGGCACCGAATCAGCTGAGGTCCGGATGCGGAGTGTGGTACCAGATGATACGCAGGTACCACGCAGTTTGGCACAAGCGCTTCGGACAGCGCTTTGTGAAGCTACGGTGACGCGACAAAGGGTGCAGACTTGGTTGGACCTAACGCGGGATCTTTTCGCCGCGGTGTATGTGAAGGCACGTGGTCCAGTATCACGTTTATCGGAGGCAGCGAAGCGCTTACCAGCTCTTAAAGCTCCAGAAGTGGAAGGTTGCTCGATTACTTCGAATTAGTGGTTGTCGAAGGAGGAAAAGATTGGAAGGTATGGCGGAAACAGGTAGTTGGATCGGCTATACTGGCACAACGTTCGATGCAATCTCTGGAAGGAATTTCGTGGAAAATCATCGGCCAAGAAAAGGTGAAGAAGGCTGATTTACTACCAGCTCCATTGCAGGGCTGGGCGACTAAAGTCGCAGGGCGAACAGCAGAGGAGTCTGAAGATAAATTGACCAAGAAGACTTTTTATTCAAGACTGAAGTTTTTTCGCCTGGGGAAATCTTACGTTTACGTGGAATTTGTGAAAAGGACTATGGCAAATTCGCTCCAATGATGGTCCGTGCAGGAACAGATGATGAGTGGCACATTGTTCAAGGCTTAGTTGAGGGCACCATTATTGCGAAACAATTGCCTCAGTTTGTGAAGCGAATAATGAAGATTGATGAGCAGGAGCGATTAGTGCACACGATTCGAGCACAGGTTGAAGGTTGTCTCGTTATGGATCTTAGTGGCGAGAGTCCGGTGAAGGAAGCGTTTCTAAGTACTAAATGCATTTAGGAGAGTATTGCCACGGCAGCAGCAACAAGGGGTTCCGGGAGTGTGATGTTATGGAGAATGGTGGCTCGAGTCAAGAACGTCAGTTATGATAGTGGAAATCACGCTTTGTATTTCCACTTCTTTACGAGAGACATGGCCAGAAAGTTTGTTGGGTGAAAGTACCTTTTTCACAGGTATGATCACTCACTAAGAAATTTACATCAGGAGGCCACAACTACGGTCGGATCAGCCTGGGAGACACAGGTTGACAGCAATGGAGAGAGTTATGAACATAAATGATTTTATTCGTGTGTATTGAAGAACATAACATGCTCCGTGGATCTTTTAAAGCTATCAGGATATTTACGAAAACATTTTGGTGTAGATTTTCAAATCGATGACTTAGACAAAAGCGGCCGTTCTCGGAAACTTCAACCTTGTGGGAGTTAATTGTCGAGTCGGAAGTCTGTCCTACGGCCTTAATGGGTATTAATAGGATCTACTGGGGTCAAACTATGTTAGTCGTCGAGCATCCGGCGATGCGTGGACGGAAACAGTGTTTGCGTTGTGGAGAAGCAGGTCACCCAATGCGAAAATGCACGGCCCCGTTAGAAGAATTGTTAAAGTCGAATTGTTTGAAGGTAAAGCTAGAAGAATTCAAGATATATGCGCCTCAAGCCACAACTTTTCGGAGTATGAAAGAACTACGCGCCCAAGTTGAGGCGGTCAGGGTTCATCAAGACGAATCACAGAGAAATGACGATATGAAGGAAGAAGATGACGGAGCAGGCGGGTCAGTTGACGGTGAGGCAACAGCGGGATTACCCCAACCTAAGAAAGCGACGCATACGGAGGTAAAAGATGAGCAAAAAGTGGCACCCCCATCAGGTGAAGCTGGCAAGCATGAACAGGAGTCTTCGGCTGGGTGACGGTGCAGAAGAAGAAGAAATGACATGATGTAAGGTCTAGGACGGAGGTGGCGGTACCGGAAGGGCGGTCTTCCACACCGACTTATACATCAAGTTTAAAAACGGATTTAAAGAAGTCACAGCGCGTGAGCATACTCAGCGCAGAGCAGGACACACTAGCGGTGCAAGGACGCGGGACAACAATCGGACGAGTGGCGTCAGTGCGATACGGACGGGAGTGGGAACAAAATCCCAACAATCTGCAAAATCTGAGAACGTCAAACAGGATAAAAAATCTCTACATGCGCAAAAAGCGGAAATTTTTCAGAAAAAGACCAGCGCTCTGCTGGAAGGGATATATGGCCAATGTATTGGAGCGAGTGGAAAGGGAGGAAGGCCCCATTAAGTTAGCAAGACCAAGTGAAGTGGATGGGGTAGGACCGTCGGAGCTGGCGACGATCCAGGATGTATAACATCTATTAAATCTTCGATCGGTGCCGACGCCAGTGACTGGCAACTGCCAGATATACGCTGTGGGCCAAGCTTTGACTTGTACAGATAGCTTACGCAAGAACGCACAATTACTGGAAGAGATGACGAAGCAACTGAAAGAGGGTTGCCTTGCCCATGCTCTCATGGACTTTGACGTGAAGTTCCCACCGGGAGTTCGGAAATCGACTCTAATTGAATTAGGAAGGGGTTCTCATAGGACTTCACCTAAGAAATCCAAGCGTCTGTTCCACGAGTATTTTTGGAATCTGCGGAGAGTGGATCTTGCGTTAATGAAATATTCCGGAAGATACTTGGGGAAGCAATGATACTCTGATGACGTTGAGTACGGTATTGCAACGTGACATATATGTTATTAGTCATCCACCGGGATTTAAGGTACCAGGTGTACAATTTTACTGAAACGAGGACTATAAAGTCTAAACGTTATCAGATGAGCGGGGAATACCCCATGACGGTGCAATATTTCTACGAGTTTTTTTACTGCCTTCAGATTCGGAGACGCGTGAGAGTAAAAGACCATTAATACTGAGGTATGGCGGTCAGCATTATTTGGCGATTTTAATTGAAGAAAGGGGCCATCAGACAGAAGACATTGACATGGATCGGAGTAGTGACGAGGAAGATTTCGAGGATGGTAAGGTCCAAGAGGAACGTCAATTGCCCACTAACCCTATGGATAGAAGTGATTCTACGGAAATAGTGCTTGAAAGCGAGGATTCTATCTCTAATTTTGGCAGTCAATCGCCTTGAGATCCAGACGATTGGGATGGCAACTTTGATGATTTATTACGACGTCTAGATGGGCCTACGATCCATTATGGGTTAAAATGCAAAAAAAAGGAAATTATCATGACGAAAGATCCGCGTATGTGTGAGCTGCTACATTTCTTATCGGACACCGTGAGCAAACTATCTTTGCCAGAACAAGAAGAGATGTTACAAGCCGACATGTCCGATCCAAGTATTCGAAAGGGCTTTCTTCAGAAATATCAAATTCCAGCGCCGATTCTCAGTCAATGGTTTGAAAAGGTCTGGTTGGAAAATCAACCCGAACCGGAATGTATGTTAATCTCAGATGGATCGGCATCCGGTTCGGAGTACAAGGAGTCTGATATGTCTCCAAGTTCGCAGGATACTGTCGCCTTTGGACAAGGTGACAGTCCGACTTCCAAACGGATTTGCAGACGTGACGTAGAGGAAGATGGCTCGCAGCCGATGGAAATAGTTCCCATAGCTAGAGAACTGATTGATGACTTTGAACGATGTGATGGAGATACTGTGATGGGTCATATGTCACTTGATGAGTTTAAAATTGCATGGCATAAATTATTGCCTCATTGGGAAGAACAAACGGGCATTCCTTTCCCATTAGTCAATTCAACGAAAACGTTATGGGTGAAGGCGGTTCATTTCGAATCGAATCGCCTTCTTCACGTAATTAAAGATGTTCCGGGATCCTATTACATATTAGATGGCGTGCACCCTAGTGTCATAGTAGAGTTGAGCAAGCATTGGAGGGAGCAGTGCTGGTTGGAAGTAATAGTGGCAGGCAAACGAGAGGGGTTGGCGGATATAACAGGACAGTGGTTCTCGGATTAGGACCATCGTTTGATGGTTATGATTGGATCGGTACAACGAACGGCTATTATCAATAGCACGCAAGAATGGTCTCGGCTCCGTAAAGTGCAATATGGTGGCAATGTGATATTGAAATTATTGGCTCCGAGACAAGTGATTCAACTTGCAGCGATGTTAATAAGTTCTCGCGTTTTTGCGGAACAGTTAGCAGTTCTGGTTGGAGATAACTATCACCCCAATGACACAATTATGTGCCTACTTCAACGACATTTACGTGTGGTGGAGACGCGACCAGATTATGCTGCGAAGGTTCTGGCGATTGAAAAAGGCGCCCCGGAGGCATGGAAGGACTTATTCGAATTCTGTCAGGCTAAGACGGTGCTGCAACTGACTAATGGCCCGGATCCCCCCCACACTAACAAGAACCAGGAGGGTCCGGGCCAATACTAAGGGCACCGCTATGGATGCACTAAAAAATCATTATGGACAACTTGGATATTTACACTAATTACGGATGCTTAAGGATATGGAGTATGTGTCGAAAGCAGGAAGGGATCGTGATAATCATCGGCATCTAACTTATACCATTATCAGTCAAAATGTGAGGGGATTTGTGCAGAAGGATGTTACGGCCTGGATGTCGGCGTGACGAAGGGGATACCTAGTCACCCCGCTCAGGTTATTCTACTCCAAGATACTCATATTGTCTAACTACAAGAATGTGAGGAGCTGTCAGAAAAATGGGCATTATTATGGGGAAGGATCGGTCAATACAGGACCTTGTCTTATTGGAGCGTGTACCCAAAAAACAAGGAGGAGTTGCTATTCTGCTGAGTCCTGACATGGCCGACCACGTCCTCCCCTGGAAGAAAGAACATTGGTCACACAGGTTATTAGTACTCAAGTGGAAGACCAGAATCATTCTGAATGTTTACGGAACTTCGAGTGACGTCAAACGGCGTGTGGTTTTCTTTAATAACTTACGACAACTATTTATGAGAAGACCACGACATTGCTTGTTAGGGGGCGATTTCAACTGCGTCGATGCTCCAGCTCTGGATAGGCTAGGAGGCAACCGGTCGGTGCGACCTGAAAGCAATGCGTTGAGGATAATTGTGACGGAGTGTCAACAGGAAGATGCACGACAATTAATGATTTCGCCCCTGGAGGAATCTACTTTAGAACCACAAGATCATTTCACTTAATGGAGAGAACATCACATCAAGCCAGTAGGCTGTATCGGTTTTACGTATCTGGACAGTGGAAAAATTGGGTAGTCTGGGTTGCAGTCGAGCCTCCGCCTGTTTTCTGTGATCATAATCAAGTGAGTTTATTGTTAAAGGATCCCAATGTATCGCGGAATTTATCCAAAAAATTGCAAAATATCATACCCGTTTCCAGGATCGCAGAACAAAGTAGTCATAACTATGATTTTGGAACGGTTACAGAAGGAGTCATGGCGTACCAAGGCGGTCCGGACTTGGGACAATTGGATCGATTATTGCCGTGATGTGATATTTAAGGTCCGAAGAACAGTAGCACGTCGTCGGAAGAAGAGGGTGCATCACCTCCAACGGTCGATCAGCGAATCTGCGTCAACTAGGAAACATATTGTCACGTCTATTGCGGAGTCACTAGAAAAAGAACGTTCG
>MIQA02023045.1:0-64680 GCA_001887855.2 Sclerospora graminicola | reverse complement strand
TTGGATAAAACGACGAGAGCGCGGGTCGAGGATCACTAAACCATAGTCGCTCGCGTCCATGTATAGATGCTCGTCGACCGGCGGATTATGGCAAAAAAGTCGGGTCGGCAGGCCATTAAGCCGACCAACGCGAAGGATCATTTCGAACCAAGACAGATCAAGTCGGACAGCGGTGGTGATGCGTCGGCGGCCCGATGGCGGCACAGAGCCCGCGAAGTCCGCAATGCGTTGATAGAACGGCTTGGCGGCGTGTAAACATGAGCACACGTGACGCAAACTGCCGAGGAGCTGTAGAACCGGAGATCGGGTTACCCTATCTTGACGTTGGAGATCTTCGACGCGTCCAAGGGCCTTCTGGATCTTGTCATTCGGCATTGACACCGTGCGTGCTTCTGTATCCCAGTAGAGTCACAGAGCCCTTACCCAAGGACTCCATTGGGAGAATTTGGCCTCGTTGACCGCCTCCGGACCGAGCACTGCAATCATCGCGAGTCGCAGGACGTCGGCTGCGATTGCGCAGCGGTTGCCATAGTCCACTTCCACCATGATATGGTCGTCCACCCACTCTACGCGAAAAAAGGTTTAGCATCACTCTCCTTCGGACACATTGAGGCTGGTGACTCGTTGCCGACGATAAACGAGATTGCACGACAAATGCACCATAGAACGCCGGGGAGCCGGTCCAACCAAACGGTGCCGCCATGTCAATGACGCCGATACCAAGTTCAGGGCATGACGCTCCCATCCAGCGCACGTCGCGTGCGTTATGCCGGAGGTGACGGAAGACACTCTTCAAGTCGCCTTTGAGCATGAGAAGGCGGCAATGAGCGCGCGGCGCGAGACGTAGCCTGGCATACTCGGCTTTGATGCGCGATGCGATCCGTGACACGTGCTCATACTCGATTTGAGGAAGACTGCCATGGACGGTTGCTTCGTTCACTGACGTACCGCGTGGAAACGACAGGTCGTGAATTAGTCGGATCTCAAACGAAGAATCGACTCCAGCTTTTGGTACTGCGCCGAATGGGCTTGACACAATATCCCATCTGTCGAACACTTCCAGGGCGACCACAAGGTTCTCCCCTGCGTCTCGGCATTTGCGAATGCTACGAAGGAGCGCCGATTGTACTCGCGTGCCGATTTGTGGTTCGACGGTCGACGCTGGTGGCGGCGATCAATCGGCGCCCATGCCGCGCATAAAGTGGTAGTCGCGCATCGGACTAGGAGCTCTTTGTGCTCGTACCCTTCGAGCAGCAGTGGCAGGCGCGTTGGATCGAGAGCTTTGTTGGGGCGTGGGTCGGATGGCGTCCCTCCGCGAACCAAGCGAACCATTTCGGCGAGTGAGAGCCGGCACGTCTGGATATAGCGTTCGTAGCGGTGTACCACTGAGGTTGGCCCTTCCTGTCGATGCGGCCGATCTTGTTTCCATGTTCAATCGGTGGCGAATGGTCGAGCGCTCGGCATCAATGTTGTCCTGTAGCACCCTTCGAATGACGCCGGTGACAGGCCGGTAAAACCCCGTTGGTCGTGCGGACATCAGCGACGTGCGCGAATTCGTGCGCAGCGCGACCTGCGAAGAGGGCGCAGTGGGCGCGACCAGCGGTCGAACGCGCCGCTCATTTGACGTACAGTAAGCCGGTCTCAGGGCTGCCGATAAAGGCATGGAGATCGGGACTGACGTACACGCAACAGTACTTGGGTCGCAAGCCGACGTCGAGACGCGCGGGCTCGGCGTGGACGAAGGGGGTAACCTCGAGTGTATTTCATAGAGCACGATATTCCGGACGGATCCCACCGTAACTCTCTTGGATAATAGCCTTCAAACCCGGGGATACCGACTGCGGCACGAAGTGACCGCGTCGACCGTTGCTACGGCGACTGGGTTGGACGCGACGTCCGGGCAACCCGAAACCGATAAATAATGGAGGCATAGTGAGAACCTGCCTTGGCGCGGGACCTGTCGAGCGAGATCCGAGGGCAGTGACCGACCCCGCATGTCTGCCGCGCGCTCGGGCTGGCGATACTGCTGTTGCGTTGGTGGAAGGCCGTTGGGCTTGCCGAAAACCGATGTGCTCATGCGCGTGAGTCGTCGCGCGCTCACGACTTGGAGGAGCTGGTGGAAATCACCGTTGCTCGTGTTTAACTTTAGGATGACCGTCAAACGCTCGGTAGACGCGTCGTCGGACAGACTGTCGCGGTCCACGCACATGCGAAAATCTTCGAGCAATTGGTTTAACCAGTAAACCAAGTAGGGCAAATCCTCCGCCTCCCATGACTGCCACGTCGTCAGTTCTTGAACAAAATTGAACATACGGTCCACGAGCCGCACCGTATCGAGGGTTGTGAAGGCGGCTGCAAATGTCCGGAGGGAGGTGATGGCACTGAGGACGGCGGCGATGGACGATGGCTGTTTGGGCTTCGGGACCTCGACGGAAGCTAAAAAGTTTTGCATGCGCTTATCGCTGCGAGATTTGGAGAGTGAGTGCGTCAGGACAGGCCATCAGGGCCGCCACTGCCGCTCACCTCCAGTGATCTCGGACTATACGCCCTAAATACTTATTCTGACCTAGCTATACGCGACAAGTATACGTGGGAACTCCGCTTCTGCGGAAAACCCGTCTTCGCCCGTTCCTCTCGAAGACTTGCCTATTTAGTCTTAATCACTATTAGCTGTTACAAACTTTCGAAGAACTATCTGCAAGCTCCGTTCTCATCTAGCTGAGCTGGAAAATTGTCATTTGCGCGCTGATCATTCTGGCACTCACGTAAATTTCATTGAAAACATTCTATGCATACTTTAAGCTGGACCCCTTTGACACGTGTGTCCCTTTGTCTTGTCTCGTACTCTGCAATGGCCTGAAGCTGTTCCATCGCTGTCTTCCATATTCTTTCTGTTTGCTCTTGACGTGATCTCGTGATAAGTTTGTGTACTCTGTCATTACGCATCTGCTAGAGCGCCGTCATCCCCACAGAACAAACTCCCCACCATATTCACTGGAAACTATCCGCACAATCTTCTGGCTGATCCCCGCATCTCTGCGTTAATCTCCTCATTAACTGATTCGAAATAGGTGGTGGATTCCTTGTCATACAACACCGTTGAAATTTTCCAACTTCTATAAACCAATGACTTAATAATCGAACCCATAAATCTTGAGCCCTTTGACACCCCCACATTATATGTGAAACCCCTTTCCCCGAAGATGTGCACTCTGAGTCGATGACACATCTTCGCGCCGATATGTATCCGTCATAGAAAACATTTAGTTGCATCGTCGCTGCCCGATATATAGTCCACGTTTGATAGTCGGTCAGAGTATGTTGATGATTCCATAGTTCCTTGGGCGATTGTTCCAGAAAAAGAAAAAGAACATAGTCTTGTGCGCACTTGGTTGTCCACCAATCCACGATTTGCCTTAACGGCCGCGCCACACATCTTTTATATACCTTCCGAAACGAGCGTCTTAGGCAGTAACTTACTGAATGCATTTTGTGATGTCCCTCCACTGTCCACGGAACTCCATACAGTGCTGGATGTACCGCAAAAACCAATCTCGTATCGTACTCTTGCTCCTTTAGGTTGCTCTATGAAATTGTAAAGGGCTGACTATAGTCTCGGATCCAATAGAGTCCATCATGCTACTGCCTGGAAATCAGTCGTTGCCTCGTATCGGGAAAACTTCCTTGCATAAGACCAGGCTGTACCAGCGTCCAAGCGACTTCTGAGAAATTTACCACCTGGTTAAACAAAGTAATTGGTGGCAGTCTTCCGATTTGTCCCCAATTTACACCCTTGGGGAGCACATAATGATAGCTAGTAGCCATCGAACAACTTTCGCCATGGTGTGACCCTTCGGTTCATGCCCCATTGCTATCCATTGTGAACTGCTAAGATGAATTGCAGTTGTGCGAGACTTCCAAGGAACATAGACATACAAAATTCAAGTTAAACATCTTTAATGTAGCATTTTAAATTTTACTTAGTACATAAGTATACTTCGAAGTATTACTTTTACTTTTTACGAGCATTGACTACAAGTCAACACTGTCTTCCTGCGGACCGCTGTACTAACCGACAGCTGGCTCCCATGAGTACATTTGAATAACGCTAGCACAGAAGAGCATTGCGAGCATTCGCGGGCTTGCACACTATTTTTTTTTCTCGTGGTTTTGAACTTTTTGGTTTACATTACGTACTGCGGATTAGTGGAGTCTGGAGACACTTACCAGTTTTCGTTCTCTTACTGGAAACGTTACGTGGGTATCGTTATCTCAGTGGAATTTTGCAACAGATTATGAGCCCAATAGTTGACGGATCGCCTAAGTTCGAAATTGGCACTGCTTTAAGCTAAAAGACAGCTAGTGAAATTTCTTGGACAGAAGGGTCATTGTTTCTGTTCTGTTTTCACGTGGTGAAAAGATTTGACTCGCAGGCATATTACACTGCGGTTATGGCAAACGAACAAGAAGACCGTATGACAGAGGCCATGAACGGCATGATGGAATTTGTTCAAAGGTAGCGAGCTCCATCGTAAATCTTTACAATGTAGCGTAGACGTAAAAGTAATCAATGAGATATCAAAAACTGCTATAACATGAAGTTGAAGTCGACAATCTTGTCTTCTTAGAGAATGCTTCAATCTCCACGAGTCAAAACAATCCGAGGCAAACAAAAGCAGGGAAGTAGTTAAAATAAAGAAATTTAAAAAGTGATTAGCTTCCTAGCCTATATATGAATGCATGCGAAGTGTCGTTAGTAGTTACAAACCCGAAATGTGATCGTACCGTAACTTCTTGTAACCTTTCATAATAGTCCACAATAGGATAAACATTAAAATATGTATCAACCTAAATTTACTTACACCAAATCGGAAATTACCGAAAACTTGAATTTGTATATATGTCAAGCTTTACAGCAACATTTCAACAGAACTCATGAAGAAGTTCGACAAAAGGCTCGAAAAAGATGGAAAATAAGCAAGCACGCGGCGCAGTTTTAAGCCAGTCGCACTCCTCAAGCGGTTTCGGGAAAGCCTGAGAAACCATGGACCATATGGAGGAAGGATGACCCTGGAAGACCTGAGCAGGGCGGATGACATAGACCTAGGTGTGCCTAGGAATTACGAAATGGGTCAAGAAGGTGCTCCCGCAAATCCTGCGCATACGGGTGGAGCACCCGATGTAAATGTAAATGTAGGGCACCGTATAGTGTTAAGCTCGTGAAGCTTACCATACTGAATTTCAATGGAACAGAGACCTACAAAGGACTAGGAGCAGGTTTTAACCCGTGGGCTTACCTGTTCCTAGAGGTCGTGGAAGAAGCACAGTTAACCTCCACACCATGCAGGAGACCCGAAAGCCACGATATCACCAATGTTCACCGGTTTCTTCATTAACACCTCTATGGAGGGAACCCTTCCAGGATTCGATTTGGCCGGGCTGCGGTTGTATATATGTAGGTCAGCCAATCGTGACCCGAAAATCATGCACTAAACCATGTTAAATATGGTTCGGTTCATCCTCTCTGCTTTTCCATTGGACATAGGGGTCCCAGCCTCTGTTTTCTGGCGACAAACACCCGTCTTTTTGCAGGAGAGATCGACATTCCTTAGCTCTCCGCATCCGTCGGCTCGTGACACGTGTACCGACACGCAAAATCATTTTCGAACCAGGATAAGAAGTGCTCGAATTTTTTCGCGGGCTTATCCTTCGTAGAAGCTGCAAACACCTGCACATAGCTCAAAAACTGACCCACGAACACCACTAAGAAACGATTTCCACGCCTGCCACGCAGAGTTATAGGGCCTTTAAGGTCACTACAAATAACTCCTCCGATTCTGTTAATCAGAGATTTCGAGTCTGGGTCTTGCTGGGGTTGTTTCGACCATGCCCTTTTGCCCTCCGCACATGTTAGACAGTTTAGGCGCGCATGATTCGTGATCTTAATGCCTGAGCTCGTTTTTTTGTCTAACCGTTCAACCGAATCATAGGCTATGTGTCCGAGGCGCGTATGGAAATGATGTAAGGATCCTTCCTGTACATCATTTCCGGCACTTTCATTTACAACATTTATCACCATGTTAGTGAACACTGATTGGGGCGTCTCTGTGTCTGAGACTAGCTTCGCCACATAAACCGAAACGAGTACTTCAACGTGAAGCAACACTTTTTCTTTCAAAGTAACCTTCATTTTCCATTACAATCTTCAAAAATGCAACCTTTCTTCTTCAAACACCCTAGCGAGATCAGATTCTGCGCCAGCTTCGGCGCATAATACACCTTGGTCAGTGCAAAGTATCCCTTCATCCGGGAGGATTAGACCATCCTGGTCGCTACAATCCTTTGCGTTTTCGAGAAGCTCCGGGTTGCCCACGAGATGTCGGCTTGCGCCACCGTTCTCGATTCCGTACGACTTCGTAGACATCATATTTTCAGCCGCCGTTGCCAAAACAAAACGCTGATCGGAATCAGTGTCATTTCGACGATTTCTCCCACATTCCTCCGTGATCCTTTTCTTTTCGTTTGTCGGGGACAATATCTTCTGATATGTCCCCATTCCCACAGCCGAAGCATGTCTTCTGGTCTTGCTTTTTCTTCACGGAGTTTACGAACGTCCTTGGGAATTTCTTAGACCTTCTTTTATCATCTTCAATTTGCTGCGCTCTGGCTACCAATTCCTAGTCGATCCGCACGTAATATTAGCGTAGAGGATTGTACCTCACCATTAAGACAATTTTCATACAGTGTACCGCATACTTGACGAAGTTCTCGAGTGTTAGAGCAGGTTAATAACGCTTTTAAGGTCAATCTATCTCTCCACCAAGCTTCGGCCATGTTTGCCGCCGAAAAGGACCCTGGGCGGAGCATGTTCCCTATCTGGTTGCATTGGCGCGCGAAAGCGAGCTTTCAGACAAGTTAATTGTGGAACCGAGGAAGAAAGCCCTTGGAAAGCACGCCAAGAGCGAACTCATTCTTGGCAAGAACGATGAAACCAAAAGGTACAAGTACTTTTGTAAAAGGATATAGTGGTGACCACTACCCGGCACGTCAGCAATATCGAGACGCTGGATGAACGAGCGAACGAGCTGGTTTCACGCGCGTTGGAAAACAGGGAAGTTGTTGGAAATGACGACGTACAAAATTTCCTGACGGTTCAGTCAGAAGAGGGTGTCGAGAGTGCAGACACAGAGCAGAGTGATACTGTAGTTGAAGCTAGGTAGTGTCCGAAACTTTACACGGAAAATTAAGAAGACGACAAAAGCGACAGCTCCCAAAGAACGAGACTAAGTAGGGCCACAAAGGACAAGAACAGAGCAAGCACGGCATCGAAGGAGACACCAAACGGCGTACAAATGTACCAGATGGCTCAGGATTAGAAGAAGTTCCAGGAAAATTTTTGGAACCTAACGAAAATGCTATGTTTGCGTTTGCGTTGATGAGCATAGAGGAAACCAGAAGCGAAACAATGGCAGCAATTCCAGACCCAAGAAACTACAATGAGGCTCACAAGACCACACAAGCAGAGAAGTAGACACTAGCAGAACAAGCGCATATGCGATCTCTCGACGGGTTGGGAACATGGAAGCTGATCAATAGAGTTGAAGGCAAGAAGCCCCTGCCGACTAAATGGGTCTATTAGACGAAACTAAGGGCAGATGGAACTGTGGAACGACACAAGGCTATACTTGTGGTGCGTGGAGATCGACAGGTATTTGGTGAAGACTATTTCTTTACGTTCACTATGGTAATGGAATTGAATAACGTGATGATAATATTGATCATGTCGTTGATCTGGAAGGCTCCAGCAAGAATGGGGACGTGCCAAGTGCTTATTCCAAGGCAGGCACGAAAAACAAAATGCGAAATACATTTACAGGTGCCGCAAGGAATGGTGATTTCGAATGAAATCTTGAAAAATTGCACAAGAGACTTAGCGCTAAAGTTCTCTACGGGCTCAAACAGGAAGGGCGTCTGTGGTACGAGCACCTGCGGAAAACGATGATTGAAATGTTTTTTTTATTCAATGCTTAACGGATACGTACATTTTTGTCCGCGTGAATGATGATAATACCACGTTAGTAGGTATATGTGTGGATGACTTGCTGGTGACAGTAGATGAGAAGCTAGTAGAAGAATTAATTCGCGATATGAGGGTACTGGAGCTGAAGAGCTTTCGAAATATTGAATGTTTCTTGGTAAACGAATTGAAGGAGATCCCAACCACAGCTACAAATCAATCAAGATATAAAAATTGACGAAATTCCTGAGAAACACGGGTTTAAATTCAAACCCTGTGAGAACGCTTATAGCGGGTGCGGAGATAGATGAAAACATGGATGAGTTTCTCCAGGAAAGGTCGGGTGGAAATGCACCAAGCGTCAAGACTTTTCAATCATTAGTGGGGAGCCTACTGTGGATATCTCGCTGCACGAGACCTGACATATCGTTCGTGGTGCACAGAGCTACACGCCGCACGCACGCACCCACGCTCTACGATTACAATGTTGCGAAGCGTGTGGCTAGGTATCTCAATGGTACAAATGAACTACAGTTAGAGTTGATGCAGGATGAATTCGGAAGTTTAGTGCTAATGATTGTTGGATATAGCGATGCTGATTTTGCCGCGGATAAAGTGGATAGAGTGTCAGTGCGAATGCGATTTTTGTGATGGAATAATCGCAGGATGGATGTGTAATATACAGGGAAAGGTGGCTTTATCTACGGCTGAAGCGGAGTTTGTGGCGGCCGTAGTGGGTGTAAAGTAAGCTTTGGGAGTGCACGAACTGTTCGAAGAAATTGGTATGAAAATGAAGACGCCAATCGTCCGAAAAAATGACAACCAAGTCGCGATAAAATAGCTGCAAAGTGAAGCGAGTGCGACAAGTACCAAACATGTGGATGTGAAATTTATGCTCTTGAAGGACTATGCAAAGAAAAGACGTGTGCATCCGGAGCATGTTGGTACCAAGGATTTGGTTGCTGATTTATTGACCAAACGTCCGGCCGCTCCTCGGGCTGATGAATTACGAAAACAGATTGGTTTGGAATAATTTGGTTATTTTGAAAACTAAAAATTGAACTCCTTTCGAAGTGCATATAGTAAGTGAAGATTACCTTAACGTGTGGAATTTTGGTGTGGAATGTGCCCCGACAGACTCGGAAAGAGTGTTGAATTTCATCATGGGTTCAAGCATGTGATTGTGAGCTGCTAAGATGAATTGCAGTTGTGCGATACTTCCAAGGAACATACACATACAAAATTCAAGTTAAACATCTTTAGTGTGGGATTTTATCTTTTACCTAAATATACTTCGAAGTATTACTTTTACTTTTTACGAGCATTGACTACAAGTCAACACTGTCTTCCTGCGGACCGCTGTACTAACCGACAGCTGGGTCCCGTAAGTACATTTGA
This sequence comes from Sclerospora graminicola, assembly GCA_001887855.2. NCBI lineage: Eukaryota > Oomycota > Peronosporomycetes > Peronosporales > Peronosporaceae > Sclerospora > Sclerospora graminicola. Next base: position 55,265 of record MIQA02023045.1, on the reverse strand, counting down.
ATAACGCTAGCACAGAAGATCATTGCGAGCATTCGCGGGCTTGTACACTATCGTTTTTTTACGTGAATTTGGACTATTTCGTTTACATTACGTACTATGGATTAGTGGAGTCTGGAGACACTTACCAGTTTTCGTTCTCTTACTGGAAACGTTACGTGGGTATCGTTATCTCAGTGGAATTCCGCAACATTATTCCTACAGTTTGAGATATGCCATGTTAGAGAGAGGTAGATGGTCTTAATTCTAGATTTCTGACATTGCCTGGATTGCAGCGATAGCAACACCCGAACGAAAAAAAACAGGAGCTCAATTTTTATAAGGGTTAAGGCTACTTCATGTAACCAAAAATTACAGGGAGCATCCGGAGAGCATGTTATCAAAGACTGAGTCTCAACAACCACCGGACCTACATCAGACACCGGCGCTGCAACGCAACATCCCTTCCTACGCTTCTCCACTGTGATCTCTTCGCTGTTAAAGACGACGTTATTCCTTTCAACCCCGAGCATATGCTAGTTAGTATCCTCCATGTCCCTTTTCCATGCAGTAATGAAATGTTTTCTTCATCTGGATATCGTGATTAGATACCGTCAATGTGGTTGCACAGTTCCACTGAAACAAGTTAATTTCTTCCCGATCCCATTGTTGTAACTAACTACTCTAAAGTATATCTTATAGACGACGATATCTTAAAGGCGACGCTCCTATATTTGAAGCAGTTTCGAGACACATGAGATATCCATGTGGTACACACTAGAAGGGTTGTCGAAAATTGGACCAGTGATTGTCGTTAAATCAATACTAACTTAGGGAGTACATACATGTATTAGCTACGAGGGATGGCATCAAACTTGGCAGAAGAAGGATAAAGTGAATCCATTCCCCAATGACCAGCGCACTCCTACAGACGTAGCGTATGCTGGGCTCGCTGGTTTGCAATTCGTGGTGCTTCACATAATTATTATGTGAGTCGTCTCTACCTGAAAGTGACGTCCTGTGAAACAAATAGTATAGTTAGTACAGTGGGTCCCAAAATTTAGACCCGATATTCAAAAATAAACAAAAATATCTTATAGGCGACGCGCTTATATTTGAAGCAGTTTGGTGTCATATACCCATCGTCAATAAGATATACTTTAAAGTAATCAGCAAGACAATCCTCTCAAATTGTTATATTAAAAAAAACAATCATTAATCTATATTATTATAAAGATACCGAAATGTATGCAGACATCAATTTTTGCAGTTTATAGTACCCCGTTAAGCAGCAAGACTATGACCAACATGGATTATATTCCCGAGTGACTTTTCTAGGCATTTTGATGGAAGAACGAGCAACGATTCTTGGGAATATTATGACCATTGGTTTTGGAGATCCGTGCATTGGATCTGAGAGCTTGACAGCATCTTTGAAACCATTCAAGCTTACCGAGCGCGTAATAACCTTTGTAAATGAGTTTGATTGTATCCCGAGCATTCTCAACGTAGCACAGGCAGCAGCAATGTTTGCGAAAACAACAGAGCGTTTCGTTATGATTGCAAAAGCGACGAAAACACTGGTGAATTTACCCCTATTCAAAAGGAACAACGTTTTGTAGATTTTGCAGCAGCAGTAAACAGTGGGACCGTTCCAACAGCGACTTCGGCATATTTATCGAAGACCCTAAATATTTTGCAGAGGAGAAATTCCGTGAATTCAATATCATGAAGGATAATAATTATCATTGTGGAACTTTTATTTTTCTTTCGATCTTTGGATCAGAGTATTGCATTATCACGAACCCCTGTGTTATCAGCAAAGTTTTGCACATATTTATATTGTCCACGTAAAATTTGTTTAGATGGAGTATGAAGTTTTTACAGCCTAACAATTGAGAGAATTGTCTGTACCCTAAATTAACTATCCATTACTAATCAGTACCCTGTTCACATAATTTTGCTAATCGGTACCCAAACCCGCTCATGCCTTGCTAATCGGTACTAGTCTGTTCCTCTGAAGAATGTGCACAAGGTTTTTTGTGGACACCACAAAATAGGTGAATGAATTTTATAGGTTAAAAATACCTTCATGTTGCGGGTGAACATTTCAATAAAAACTGCGCACCAAAACTGTAATTCGAAGCCGACAAACACCGCACTATTCGCGCCATATAAGCAGGAAATGCCACGACCACCAGGACGAGTAGATCTCTCCGCGCGCGAAAAGTCTAGGATTGTTGTGTTTCTTGAAGTACGCTTGCATCCTGGTGGCACCTTTCCCCGTGGCGCCATATCTTAGTCAGCGACGGTGTTTGGTTGTTATCGAAACACCGTGCACCACGTATGTTTCATAACAATGCAAGCCGTAATGGAGCATATCATGCTCGCCAAAGGTGGGAACGACTACACCCCTACCCCCCCGCGTGAAAAAAAAAACGTTTTTTACCAATGGCATCTTCTCGTCTGCCATAACTTGTTCAGATGCTGCGTATGAAGCCGCTATAAGAGAGTTAAATGAGTGACCAGGTAACTAACCTATAGGACATACTAGTGCTTGCCTTGTTAGCTTGTCGCTCATATGCCGAATGTAGGTAAATCGACCTTGTTTAACACATTTACCAAGACTGAAGTGGCACATCTGCCTGCGAAGACACTATACGACGATCCTCTATTCACTGTTTAAATAGGAAGCCGTCTTGATTTTACTGCTTCAATGCGTCTACCATTGCGAGAAGGTGCAAAACTAAGCGTCAAAACTCGAAACGCAGCTTGATGACGGACTGCAACAGCAGCCGTTGAAGCCATGGGAAATATAATTCAGCTGAAGGTCGTTACTGTTAATGATAATTTTGCATTTTGGTTCTTCTAATATTTACTGCCTTATATGGTGATACAGCTTTTCTTCAAGCCGGAAGATGAAGTCGGTACTGTCGCTTATATCTCGGAAGGTCTGCTGGCTGCGTGATGATACTTCGTTTTTATTTTTATAGCACTTTATTCACGTTCTGTCTTATTCGTTTTAGAGACAGACAACCAACTGAATGGGAACGAGGCCAGGAAGATTATCAGAACGTACAAGGTGTGGATTCGATTGACTGCCCGACACTTCACATGATTGAACGACAGAGAGAGTTTAGGCCGTCCCAAAGTGAAGAAGTGAAGAAACGAAGGAACGTGTTGAAAGTTCCTTGGAAAATAAGCTCTTTGCGCTAAGTAATCGTGTTTGGTATGTCACAGGTAAATATCTTGGACGGATAAATTGTGGTGCTGGATCTTCTGGTGGACGGATGGGAAGAAATACGTTAAGAAGCGGGTAATCATTACCGATGCGAGAGCGAAGATTGCCGATACAGGAGATTTGATGGTGATCGTGACGATAATCCAGAACATGGAAGTGAAGTTTGAAGTAATGTACGTATCAAATGCATGCATGGTACTTGGGTTGTGTCTGACATTATTTGTGCAACAATAGCACGCTACGATCAAGCTAAAGGAAGAGTCGGAGAAATCTGCCGAGAAAGTCGTCAAAGACGAACCAATGACAGCACCGTCAACTGATCTATATCGTATCAAGCTTATTCTCTCATCAATGAAATGCGGTGAAGAAATTGCAGCTTTAAAGGATATGTACTGTGAAAACATGCTCGTGTCGATTGCGAGGAAAGTCGACGGTGAGGTGTGTTCAGTTTTCAAGCGTATGCAGCTACTTGCGCAGGGGATGAAAAAAACTGTGGCCTTGATGACAAGGCATACAAGAGTTTGGGGATGCCCTTGGCAGGGGATACGTCGTAATGGCATTGACAACGTTTTAGGATAGTGTTGGAAATGCATGTAGACAATGCGTAGTGTGTTGGCGAGGTACATCTATCATTTCATTAACGATTCAGGTACAAATTGGAAATCAATACCTTGTCAAACAAAACACTTTTTTGTCTGAATGTGAGCAAGTATCTGTGGTGAAGTGGCTCCTTATTGGTTAACGGACGGATGAAAGATAAAGCCGCCAGCCTGATTGGTGGCAATGTCGAACCAAATTGGCCGCCAAGAGAACGGCTGTGAGAGGTGTATGGGAAGGCTCAGTGGCGCCAGATCAGCACATGGATGCGGAATAGAGATTAATAAGAAGTGATCCAGGTGTGTTGGGTCAGATTGGCCATGTTGATCGAAATCAATCGGCCGGACCGAGTTTGGTTAGAAGGTGGCCGATAGCGGATGCAGGCAGCCAAAGGACGCATGTGAGGCTCCAGGGAGGTTATATCCCTGTGATAGCCATTTTGAGGCATCAACAGCTAAACGGGTGGCCAAGAAGAGGATATTGGAGATGACGACCGGGTCACCCTGGGTAGTGTGAGGTGCCGTCCAGATCGACACGAGTACCCATCCAGGTTGGCTGCACTATTTCGGGTAAGGTACACAAGCGTCCAGGTTAGGTTGGCGGCTCTTTTTTGGGTAAGGTACACCATAGGTTATATTGGATTTAAGGATAAAATCAGTATACGTTTAAGACACAAGTCGCTATTGGTTCACAGCAGAGGGCTAACAAGGTCCCCTCTAATTGTTATTGGTTTACCCGGGGAGGGTTATAAGAAACACACCTGACCGGGAGTCAATCGGAAACTCTATACTCACTCAAGTCGCCTGTGTTTAGAACACGTTTAAGTTGTATTGGAAGGGAAGGCGAAGTTTTGGCTTACTGTGGAAGATTGTGGAGTATTGTTTGGATTTCACGACTACACGTGTGTTTGGAGTAACCCCTTATTGTCTCTGGTTGGGCTGGCCGATTGAGCAATCTCGGTCCAGCATTTGCGGTATACGAGAACTAAGTATAACGCCAGTCCACTCCCCGGTGAAGATTTCTGCCCAGGAGCAACCCTAGTCTTAACACTCATCCACCTGCCTAAACCGGCTTCTTAACGTTTTGCCCTAGACTCCACCAGGAGACCGTAACCGCCAGTGCTGACAGGTACACAAGGTGAGATTAAATAAGATGGATCATCTTAAACGTTACAGCCAAGGTGATCGAAGTCACCGGTCCAGCCAGCTTGATGCTGACCCGGACCAAGACATGGATGGAGGGAGTGCCCCCTCCGACAGTCAGTCATCTGGATCCCCCCGTGGGTGTTCGCACCTCGGAAAGAAAGTCCGAGAGCGACTACACCACATATCTACAACGTAATCTTCTTGAATCGTGCCCGCGTGATCCTCATCGTCTTCTTGGCTACTGCCGGATGGTAGGCTTATGTCCAACTTATCGAAATCTTGTGGATCGGAGGATGGAATGAGGAAAAAGAAGAAGACTCGGGTGATTTCAACTCACAGTGGTCGACAGCATCAAGGACATTTTTCTACCCCGCATTTTGTTTAGCACCAAACTGTAGATCAGAGTGCGTAGAGCTTAAAAAAGGGTCTCCGGCTGCTTGACACTCTCTGGTTTAATCAGAAACGCTGACCAAAAAATCCCTTTTTTATTCCCTGAGTACCCACAATTAGGGGCTAGCCGTGTAACGAAACTCCCATAATACCCAATCCGGTGACTGTGTTTAGGTAAATTTGACCAATCATATGCTTCAAATTTGCAGCGGTGAACCCCATTTTATTGGTCACTCTACATATATTATAAGTATAATGTATTACAGTATATGTTTTCTTCTAGTTCAAATCGTGGGTTCTGATTGGCTTTGAAAGCATTCAGGTTAGGGGGCTTCAGTAATTATAAGATTATGCAGCGAGTTTCAAGCGCATAAATCCTAAAATCGCCACATCAGGAGTTATTTGAACTCGACAGGTATCCTGAAAATTTTAAATGAAACAACGAAATAGCAAAAAAGTTATAAAGAAATATGTCCTCGATGCTGTCGACCACTGTCAATACGCACAACAATGGATATTCCTTACATACCGGACTCGTCCTGGGTGATACCCATCCAGTCGCAGAGAATAGCACCCTAAAACGCGCTTATGCTGTACGAAACGTTCGAAATGGGAGTAGTAAAAAGCGTACCCTCAATGCCTCTGGGACACAATTTCGCCCATAAGACCATAACGGGTATCATTTCCAACCGGCCAGTAAGATCGGCAACCACGTGATCACCAAGCACAAAAGATTTGTCAGGAATCTCGAGCTCTATGTTCGTCCGCGTAACCAATACAACGTCCAAGACTGACACGAATGCTAGATATAGTTGCACAGAGAAAAAGATTCTACGTTCGTGAAAAACGTATGTATAAATATGTTCCTGCCAAGGAAAATAAAGTCAATTGCTGACACAGTTCCTAAAAATTCAGGAGTAAAGTGAAGTACGTCAGTCGAGAAGTAGAAAAGAATTTGCGTATATGCTGGACAAATGGTATGTGAGATATACCAGTATACTGCTGTCTGAAAACCAACATTGCGACGCTGTCATCACTGTTGAAGTCCGTTGTAGAAGTTAAATCAATGTTTTTATCTTAAAATTGACTCTTAATTATTACGTTGGATCCGATTGGACAAAATATTTTTTGGGGTCTTGAAAAACCTATTTTTGAATCCGACGCATTGTGTGCTCTGCGCCACTTTTTTCAGCCCGATCGCATGGGTCCACTAGATAGAGCTCGTTTAGACAATTCTAAAAAGTGTATTCTCGCGTAATATCGCTGCGATGGTTTCGTTTTGCAAAGAATTTAGTATCAGATCAAAAACTTGCTCACATTAACCCTCTTATTTGTTGGAATTACGAGTTGATTTTTGATGAAAATGAAATTCCAGGTTAGCAAAACCGCGTGGACCACTGCATATAAATTTTAGGTTACAAAGTACGAATTAGCACTTAATAACTTAATAATACATTTTATTACATCTTTTACTCACAACAACACAAGCGACTGACTTCTGGTGGTAGTGCGGTGCGGAGCGCCTCTACCTACTGATTCAAGCACTAAGTAGAAAAACAAGGTCGCCAGTAATTTCTGACCGGATTGCAGGCACCGGGCGCTACATTGCTGGTGCCTGCTACTTTACGCAAAAAACTACTTTTCCTACAGGTTATGAGCCCAAGGAACCACGGGCTCTGACCGCATTTTTTTAAGCTACCGAAAGTAAATTGTTTGTGGAGTTTTTTCATCTCGCTCGAAGTTTTACGTTTTCGTTCGGTTACTGGAGAATATTTTTGGTTTTCTCGTGTGGATTGTTCCTGGTGTTACGACTACGGGCAGGTTTTTTCTGCTAATTTTAAGTTTTTCACGCTTTCACACTAAAAGATGGATGAAGAAAAGGCCGAAAAGGCCGATACGAATATGGATACGATTCTGGAGTATCTAAAACGCATGGACCGGCGCCTCGAGGCAGTAGAAGAGGCGCGGTCGCAGGGTTCGGCTCCCAGCACGTCGCCAGGGTCCAATAAGGGCTCTGAGTATGCGAGTGCTTTTCGGGACACCCTGAAGAACCACGGGCCGTTCGGGATGAAAATGACCCTGAACGACCTCGGTGGTGAAGAAGGCATTGGGCGCGGGGGTGGCATAAGGGGCGGTGAAGAGGCCTCACCACCGATGCAGGCGCCAGGAATAAACGTGCCGGGAATGGCAGCCGGGGCAGGAGTGCCGGGGATGGCGGCAGGCGTGGGTATGCCCGTGAATTTAGGTGGCAACCCGGTGGCAACTACAAACGGGGTTAAAATCCCAAGGTTAAGCTGCCAGAATTTCTCTGGAATTGAAATTTACCCAGGCTTAGGGTCGGGGTTCAAGCAGTGGGCGTATCTCTTTATCGAAGCCCTGGAGATAGCCGAAATTGCCTCCGGTTTCACGTGGAACGACCGGTTAAAAGTGAACAAGTTGGGAGAGCACCTGGAAGGGGTTGCTCTCAAGTATTTTCAGGCTAACATCGGTACCTGGTGGCAAGCGTCGCCGAATCTCATTTTTGTGCTGGAGCAAATGTTAAGTGCGTTCAAAGTGAACATTTCGCACTATCAAGCAGCACAGCTTTTCGCGGCCGAAAAGGACCCAAAAAGGTCCTGGACAGAGCATTTCCTGTACCTGGTTGCGTTGGCCCGTGAAAGCGATTCGAACGAACGCTTAATCGTGGAAAATATTGTCAAGTTTGCTGCCCCAAGATTGAAAATTGCGTTGATGGTGCGGTACAATCCGCTAAGACAAGACCATCTGCAGCACGCCCAGGAATTGATATCCTGGGCGCAAGAACTGGACGATGACGCTTACAGGCTTAAGCGACCGGGTTTTGGACGACCCGCAGTAAATTTGGTAAATGAGCAGGGTGGTAAACGTGTCTGCTACGGTTGTGGACTCGAAGGGCATATAAAACGGAATTGCCCGCAACAAGACACCAAGAAGAGCCACCACAGAAACGAAAGGCGCGGGCGGCAGGGCCCAAAGGATAACGAAAGACGCTTTGTGCTGTCTACAAGTGAAAATGTGGAAGAACAGACCGGAAAAACAGTTTTCGGTGATGACTTGTGGATTGTGGACAGTGGGGCGAGTCGACATCTAGTTTCAGACGAAAGTCTTTTGGAAGATGCACGCGATTGTGGTCAGGAAGACGCACTAACTCTCCCAGACGGTGGATCGCTACAAGTAACTAAGGTTGGGCAAGTCACACTGCACGCAAGTGGCGCCACTGCAAGAAGCGCCAAGATCACGCTTACTGAGGTTTATTTTGCGCCAAAACTGGCAAAAAATCTCATATCCCTGGGTTGCTTACGAAAGAAGGGCTGCATTTTAAAAGATAATGGAAAAAGAATGGAGTTATTTTTTCGAAATCAAGTCTTGTTTGATATTGAAGTTTATGGTTCTGTTTTTGTGGCTCATTTACGTGCAGACAAACCATTGGATTGCAGTAAAACGTTCACAAACATGGTTATGAACGTAGCCCAAAGTGATGTAGGGGACGAAGTGCAAGAAGGCACCCTACATCACTTCCATGCACGGCTAGGGCATATTCCTACGACGCGGTCGAAAAACTGGCCCGAGACCCGAGGTCAGGCATTAGAATTACGGACCATTCGCGTCCTAATTGCCTGACCTGTGCAGAGGGTAAGGGATACAAGACCAAACAACCAAGGCAAGACTCTGGAAAGCATGCGCCAATTGATCGCGTGGGTGGGGTGATATGCAGTGATTTGAAAGGCCCAATAACCCCACGCGATCGGCGTGGAAACAGATTTCTCGTAGTGTTTGTAGATCACTACAGCAATTACGTGCGAGTTTTTGCGGCACGAACGAAAGACCGTGCCGCAAAAATGTTTGAACATTTTTTGGTTTGGTTTGAACGCGAGTTCGACTGTCGAATTCACGTCCTGCGTACTGACGGCGGGGGTGAATATCGCACGGTTGATCTGTTCTGCAAACAGACGGGCGTGCGGCGCCAAATTACCGAGGCAGGTACACCGGCCTCAAATGGCAAGGCCGAACGGATGAACCGGACCATTTTTAACATGGTCCGGTGCATGATCTTTGGGTCGGGTGTGCCCTTAGTTTTCTGGACGGAGGCGGCGGAGTATGCCACGTACATACTCAATCGCAGTCCGACCAGAGCAAATCCTGGAAGGGCACCCCCGATCCAAGTCCTGACTAAGAAACCGACGAATATTGGAGATATCGTGGTTTTCGGATCCCCGTGCATGGTGTACAGGGACCCGCGGTCGAAGTCGCTGGCGAAGCACGCCGAAAGGGGCCTGATCCTAGGAAAAAGTGACGAAACGAAAGGTTACAAGGTTTTGCTGATCAAGGATCGGGTCGTGACGACCACAAGACACGTCACTCAGATTGAAACCCTGAGTGACGCTGCAAACCAACAAATTGCAAAACTATTGGGCGACCCCGAGGAAGAGGCACCCGTATGTGAAACGCGCCCGAAAATTGCAGAGGCTAAAGAGGACGGTCTGACCGGGCGTACCAAGGAGCGGAAACAAACTGGGGTGCGGAAATCGGGACGCAAGGTAAAGGCGACGCCGAAAGCAGCAGCACTCCAAAAGACGAAACAAAAGGGAAAGTCCAGGGACCCGGTAGGCACCTCGGAAGGAGACGGTACCGAAGGTGCCTCGGCAGAACGGGAACCGGGAGAGGTAACCCCGGTTGTTACAAGCGACCATGAAAGCAACTTTTTGTGTGCATTTGCGGCTGTAGAGTCGGGTACAGGCGAAAGTCGTGCAGCGGCATCTGAACCCGACCCTACGAGCTATTTTGAGGCCCACAAGGGCAAGTTGTCTCGTGAATGGAAAGGGGCAGAAGATGCAGAGTTACGGTCTTTGGAGGAGCTGGGAACCTGGAAGGTTGTACGAAAAAGAGAAGACAAGAAGCCCCTGCCCACAAAGTGGGTATACAAAACAAAATTGAAGGCCGACGGGACTGTTGAGCGCCGAAAGGCTCGGCTCGTAGCCCGGGGCGATCGTCAAATTTTTGGCGAAGATTATTTCTTTACGTTTTCGACCGTACTGGATCTAAACAATGTCAAGATGATTTTGATTATGGCAATTATCTGGAAGGTGCCTGCACGGCACGGTGATGTACCCAGTGCCTACCCGAAAGCGTCGACTGAAGAAGACTATGAAATACATTTAAAGGTGCCCAGGGGCATGGAAGTATCGAAAGAAAAACTCGAGGAATTAGGTGCGAGGACCGAAAATGACGTGGTCTTAAAGCTGGAAAGAAATCTCTATGGATTGAAACAGGCAGGGCGTCTCTGGTACGAATTGCTAAGAGACACCCTGGTGAAACTAAAGTTTATGCAGTGTCTCACTGACACTTGCATTTTTGTGCGAAATGACGACAGTGGTTCGGTGCTAGTGGGGGTCTATGTTGACGACCTACTAGTGACCGCCACTGATGAAAGTTTGGTCGAGAATTTCTTTGTGGAAATGGCGGCTTTGGAATTGAAAGACCTTGGAAAGGTCGAGAAATTTTTGGGTATGCGGATCGGAGGAGATCCGGAAAGCGGTTATTGGGTTGACCAAGAGTTGACGATAAACGAAATGTTGGAAAAACATGGTTTGAAGGACGCGAACATCGTGAGGACCCCGATCATGGAGGAAGAAGCTCCTGAAAGTTCGGACACACGTTTGACGACGATCAAGGATGGAAAATCCCCCACGGTTAGGGAATTTCAATCGTTGGTCGGCAGTTTACTGTGGATCTCACGGTGCTCGCGTCCGGATATTGCATTTGCGGTGCACAAGGTGACCCGCAGAACTCACGCACCTACTTTTTCCGACTTCAAGATGGCAAAACGGGTCGCAAGGTATCTGAAAGGTACAAAGACCCTCAAGTTACGTTTGAAACATGACGATAGCGAAGCTATGCCTGTGCGCATAGTTAGCTATAGTGACGCGGATTTTGCGGCTGACAAGGCCGACCGCAAGAGCATCAGCGCGAGTGTCATTTACGTAAATGGAATTGTGGCAGGATGGAGCTGCAAAAAGCAGGGAGCAGTTGCGCTCTCGACAGCCGAGGCAGAATTCGTGGCTGCCGCTGTCGGTGGAAAACAAGCGCTAGGAATAAAGGAACTACTTGGCGAGATTGGGATAAACTCGCGGGCGCCGATTGTCTTAAAAATAGACAATCAGGCTGCAATCAAGCAATTGTTGAACGAAGCGAGTGCTGCGAGCACGAAACATGTCGACGTAAAGCTGAAGTTTGTGAAGGACTATACGAGGAAGGGCAGGATGAGGCCTGAGCATGTTTCGAGTGCTGATATGGTGGCTGACCTCCTGACAAAAACATTGAGTGCTGCGAGGATTGACGAGTTACGAAACCAGATTGGATTGATTTGAAGTTTTTCTCTATTGATTCTTATCGGTTTCGAATGGAACTAGTTGGCATCACTAAGCTGGATGGTATGGAATGAAGTTACGTACCTGTGGTGATGTAGAAAATTGCATGTGGCTGCATGGAGGTCCCGGAGTTTTGGAAGGAGTGTTGGAATTACGAGTTGATTTTTGATGAAAATGAAATTCCAGGTTAGCAAAACCGCGTGGACCACTGCATATAAATTTTAGGTTACAAAGTACGAATTAGCACTTAATAACTTAATAATACATTTTATTACATCTTTTACTCACAACAACACAAGCGACTGACTTCTGGTGGTAGTGCGGTGCGGAGCGCCTCTACCTACTGATTCAAGCACTAAGTAGAAAAACAAGGTCGCCAGTAATTTCTGACCGGATTGCAGGCACCGGGCGCTACATTGCTGGTGCCTGCTACTTTACGCAAAAAACTACTTTTCCTACATTATTGACGTCAAAACACCTCAAATAATTGGCTAAAATTCCACTGCATAGGGAAAGTGCTGCAAATCCAGTTGCACCAAAATTGGATCTGTAGTTTTCCGATATCTCATTTCTTCGTTGTGCACATTCTTTATCTGAACAGACTAGTACACTTTAAAAATGAAGCGGATGCTGATGGTAAGAAGCACATGCTGATTCTAATGGCAAGTGAGTATTGGTGAAGGCGAATAAATTTATTTGACGGTCATTCTCTTGCATGTGCAGCCGCGGTTAGCCGGATAGGTACATAATGCAAAACAAGAAGCATTTCAGCTACTTCAAAAAAGCAGCAATTAGTACAAACAATGTTACATTAGCGTTGCACACGTACGTACATATCCACATTGAAATCTTGGATATCCCCAAGGAAAAAAAAACCGTCGCCAGGTCCTGGAACGCATTTGGGCTCCGAAATTATACAACTCATTTTTTCTCTAACCAGACCAAACGATTGCGCAAATACTCCAAGAATGATTGAACCTTTGCTGGATATTGTAACTATTCTTACGAAGCTGTGGCGGAACTACTCTGCCAAAAGCTCGGAGATACGTGCAATGTGTGGATAGTGACACCCAGTCGCTTTAAGCATGTAGCCAACAGCAGCTAAAAAGATTTTGTTACTACGAATGATAAAATATGGTGCAGCTGTTACGTGTAAATTCGTTTTTGCTGTGATGTGTCGAGTACGGTGGGCAAAAAATCAATCGTTTCAATGCTATTTATCTAGATAACCCGACATGTTGCGCAACAAACACTTGTCGTGTTTAGTGCAGAATACGCAAGCAGGGTTAAGACAGCAAAAAGGTTCTTGAAATAGTTCATTTCTAACTGGATGGTTAATTAAGGGTACCGATTAGGCCCTGGTCCCGTATTCCCATTCTCGAATCTGATGTGTCCCACTCCAGATGAAGAGCCACAAATCCATTCTCATTCTTGTAAGATGCTAGTGTTGCAAGGAAAATAATATTCAGGTACTCCATTCTATTACTTGATTCTCATAATGTATCTATCTACATTTACTGAATCTACCTAGCACGTATAGGCTAAAGGTTTGTAGCCATGGTGTAAATGATTGCTACCTCCGCGTAGGGCCTGCAACGGATAAAGATGGGAAAGTGGAGCGACATAAAGCTCGCCTGGTCGCTTGCGAAAACGAGCAGATTTATGGACTGAACTATCGTGCGACTTTCTCAGCAGTGATGGATATGACAACCTGTTGAGTGATTCTCGCGATGGCTGCAATATGGAAAGTGGCGGCAGGACATGGAGATGTCCCTAACGGCCAAAGGGAAGTCCTACCACTATATTGTGTGTCCGCCACGCTGATTGAGGTGGACACACAATATAATCGTTTTTAGTTTTGAGAATCGCTCGGCAAGACATTATTTGAGAATGGATTTGGAGGGGTAGGGTTAACGCTGGCCAACGAACATCAGCTTTTACGAGAATGGGAATGGCTTTTTGAGTTTTGAACCAGGGCCTTTGCGATTTCCCCACGCACTAAATTAACTAGCAAATTTGTGCGCACTTCAAAAAGGCAGAGGATATTGACACCGAATTATGTATCCATGCGCGTGAAAGAATAGCCTAGACCAATTGTGAACCTAAGGGGGTATACATGCCCGGATTTTTTAAACCATTAAAAACAGTTAATTTTAAATTAAAAACAAATATTTTTACCAGAAAAGATTTTTTAAAGGGAGACATTATCCCCACCGGAGTTTTTATTATCCCCACCGGAGTTTTTATTATCCTCAGGATAATATCCCCCTTGAAAGATTACAAATAGTGTGGACCACAATTTAATATTTTGTCCCTGCATAGTGAATCATTCTATCATCTTCTATGCGGTGATGCAAAACATAAGGCTGTTTTTAGACCTCCTGCATTGATTGACTCTACCCCAAGTACTAGTGAAGCTGCTACACATATGATACATGCTCGTCAAAATTTCTGTCTTTGTTTAACGGCTTCGTTTCCCACCCTTTCAGAATTTGTCGTTACCTACTGATGAGAAGATGGTAGATACATTCTAGGCTTCACGATGGTAAAGTCTATTAAGCTCGTTGCACGCGGCTTCATATCTGGCAACAGCAGTTACACGTCTATGTCTGGAGGAGCAGAGGCGACTCTATCATTAATAGAGGAAAGCCAACAACAACTTGGCCTCTGAAAGCAGGAAAGAAAGACGACGCTACAGCAACAAGAAGGTTAAGCGCGCACTATCGTTGCAGTCGTAATAGCTGTTCACGTCGTAAAGGTTTGCGTGCAGTCGCTAGTTCATCATTCAGCATTCGAATGCTACTGATAAAGATTTTGTGATCGCAATTACAAAAATCAGATATTAAATAACTCCGGTGGGGACAATAAAAACTCCGGTGGGGATAATGTCTCCCTTTTTTAATTATGCTATTCCCAAAAAAACTAAATATACATAACAATGCCGACTGACCACAATCAATCTAACAAAAATATTTGTATACAGTACTGGCGTTCGACGACATGTTTGCTTAAAAACGTTTTGAGGAAAACCATTATTAATTCTTCGTATTATAATAGTTTAAATCAGCAACATCAGTAGGCTTAGTCAATTCCTCGTCGTATAACAAACATACAGCCAATTTTTGCGTTTCAATAATAATAAATAATCGTTTCAATATCGACAGTTTTTGGCTAAATGCTTCGAAGCAACTCGTCCGCGCAAAGTGGACGGTAAAGCGACAACGATAGTGCCCACTACTCTAGCAATGTGTGGAAACGTTTAGATCTGGCACCTTTTTTAATGCATTGAGACTGCAGTTGTGTACTTGCATCGACGACATTTTTCTAATAAGGAGACAATAATTAATATTTTGAAATAGAGTTTTAAATGCTTACATCTAAACTACAAGCAACATATGGCATTTTTTGATTTGGCTGGTTAAACATGTACAGTACCCTCCATAAAAGATAGGTAATTTTTAGTAAAGAATTGACCAGTTCACACAAAAACCAAAAACTTTGCGCACTTGTTTTGGGGGATTCCTTTGCCTTTACATTTCTTAGACTTCCGCCAATATGAAAACTTGTGCGCTGACAACTGAGAAAAAGGCCCGTATGGTTGAAAAGCGTGCTAGAGGTCTTCGTGCAGCTCATATTGCCCGGGAACATGGTACCCGGGTCTACATTATTCATCGTTCTTAAACTCTTCAACGAACGCAATACTGTGGAGTCACCCAAATCAACAGGAAGACCCCCGAAATTTTCAGATCGCGACAAGCGGTCTCTGGGCCGACTTGTCAGGCAAGACAGGCGGCGTCCGCTGGCAGATATTACAGCTGAGATGACAACAGCTGTCTTCTGTAATAATGTAAGAGCTGCTATACATGAGTTGGGTTTTAATGAACGAATTGCTGCAACAAAGTCTTTCTTCACTGCACGACATGTCTCCAAGAGGCTTCGGTTTGCACGGGAGCACACGGATTGGACCGTTGAAAAGTGGAAATGCGTTATCTGGTCTGACGAATCCTCCTTCGAAGTTGAAAAGATTTAAGGCAGATTATGGTCTGGGGTCAAGTCAATGGAAATTACCGTGCGGAGTGCCTGAAGACCAGTTTTAAGAGTGGCCGTACCTCGGTAATGCTATGGGTGCGTTCGTTGGAACAGAGAAATTCCCACTGGTATTCATGCCACCTGGAAGGCGGACTGCCTTATTTTGTTGAAATCGTGTATGACGGCGCCCTAGGCCCCTTTCTAGAAGGAAAGGAGGATGCTGCGGCGTTAATATTGATGAAGGATGGTGCCCGGCTTGCAAAAGTAATGCCCCAAAAAACCTGGAGAGAAACTCGCCAGCTGACACAGCTTGTGTGGCCAGCAAACAGCCCGGATCTTAACCCAATCAAAAATCTGTGGAAGATAATGAAAGATGACGTCCAGCGGGATAACCGGTCAAAAAATTGCGATGAGATGAAAGTAGCATTGAAAAAGGCGTGGTCAGCGATCCCCTCGGATAAGCTTGAGAAGCTGGTGCCATCCATGCCCGAGCGGATCAAGGCTGTTCTGGACGCAAAGGCGGATCAACCCGTGGTGAACTTAGGACCCTAAAAAACACATATCCAATGTAGACAGTTAATTTTTACAAATATGAAGCTGTATAGATGCTGAATCCGCTTGGAAAGTTTCACAGGAATTAGCTGGTTGATGGCAGAGAAATGTGCTATTTTATTCCGTTTTTGTTGCCGAAATATGCTCCAATTTTTAAAAACTACTTTTCGTTCTTGGAGGTACTGTACATGTACTAGCACTGGTGTACAAAATGTATCAGATTAGGTCAGCTTACATTGAATCCAGTAGCAAAATATAATGTATTTCACATGATGATAAGGTGACACCAACAAGAGCGAGGATTAAGCCAAGCAGCATTACCTTGAAAGTCATCACAGTTACATAATAGTGTTAGCAGGAAAACGGTCAGACTGGCTAGTCAACACGCCGAGAATCAGCAAGCCAACTACAAACCTGACCGCAGATCTCTTGCTATGTAGCGGAGTAGCACAACAGCCGGAAAAATTCAAGCTCCAAAGCATGGACACTGTGGCAGCGTCTAGGTAGCGCATGACACATAATTCAGATTGCTCTCTGAAAA
Organism: Sclerospora graminicola; assembly: GCA_001887855.2. Taxonomy (NCBI): domain Eukaryota; phylum Oomycota; class Peronosporomycetes; order Peronosporales; family Peronosporaceae; genus Sclerospora; species Sclerospora graminicola. The sequence goes on along the minus strand of MIQA02023045.1, from coordinate 38,408 downwards.
CTTTAGTAGACCTGGAATAGCAAGGTGGCAGCTCGTTGTAGCTGGAATTGACTCGGTATTGCTTGTGTTTGTAGCAACAACAGCAGCCAACGTGGCACTGAGTTTCGTCGCTTCGATGAAAATAGTGACAGTCACACTGCTATATGGTACAAAACTATCACCCAAGGAAGCGCTGAAAAAAATTACTATTGCTACCGATTCGTGTCGACGAAGTCGGAATCTCCGTGGGCACCCCCCCATGAAATGTTGTCGTCGTCTTAATCCCCTATGCTGGGTACATGCTTCTCGAGCTCATCCTTACGATCCCTGTGCTTCCTCTTCCCCTTCCGGTTCAAGTAATAACGAGCCTGGAAAAATAGATCCATAAAGTACCAACGTTTATCATTTGTTCTCCGATCAAATCGGCGTTCGAGGATGTCTTCGAAGTTACCAAGGACATTGATATCCAACAGCGCATGTTGGCAGTCAGGTTTACCACTGCGTTTCACAAAAAACCAGAAAGAGGTCCAAACCCCCAACATGTAGTTTTGTACGAAAAGATGAATCAGAAATGACATGGGCCACTTCTGACCCTGCTTCTTAGCAGTCGAAGTGTTAGGAAAACCCAGGCTATGCGCAGATCCCTACTATGACTCCGCGCGCGTCGAACTTGTAGAGCCTCACGTTGGCTCTACTTCCACGTCTTGTAGTCGTTCGGCTCATCACTGTCGCCATATTCGACAGGGCCAACATCAATGACCGTGTCGTTGTATGTTAATGGGTCCGAGTAATCAACCCGCTTATTAGCAAGTTTTGACTTATCAGATGTTACCTTAGTAGCATCAACGTCGTTCCCCTCCAAGTCATCCGAGTCATCGCCGAGCATCGACGAATGAGTCTTCTTAAACAACGTTTGGTAGGTTTTTGCTCGCTAGGTGTTGCATTAGCACCATCTTTTTGCTCAATTTCAGAAGCTACCTTAACAGCATCTGTAGCAGGAGGCATGTTGTTCCTCGAGTTGTCTTCATCAGACGCCACCTTAGCAGCGTCTACATCCTTGGTTGATACCTTAGCGCTAGACGGTAAGGCGGGGCCCTTCTTTGCTTTTCCAGCAGTGACCTTAAGAGCCCCACCGCGTTAGCTGACCATAATCTGTCGTTGTAAAAGAAACGATAACAAATACCACCAACCAATTAACCAATATTAAAATGCATTATTGGCCATCTGCCTTAAGTGGAAGTGATGTAATGGGGTGTCATTACATTATAATCCAATATTTCGGACAATAAAGTTTGATATTGGATTATATTAATACACCACAAGGAAACCCAAGTCAGAGACAAATACCGAATCCAAAAGGTGTCTAATTGGATAGATTATATGAGTTTTATATTTATACTTTTGGATATTTGTTTATAGTTGATTATAGCGATTAATTCTAAACCACCCAAAAAATATCATTAAGGTTCCGTCTGGTTGAATCCTGGATATTCATGTTTCCATACGCTGTATTCAACTAATCAACTCAAAACCGCGTCCGCGGTCAGACACTGTTTCGAATTGGTCGTGACTGTCTGGAACCAATCCATAATTGTGATCTCAATCACAAAACATAAAACAAATAGGGATGAAAGCGACGACGGTGACGACGCCGTGGTCGGCGCGGTGCTCACGCCGGTGCTGACAATCTTTTCGGCATATCTCAAAAAGCCATGCCGAATGTCAGCATTTACAGGGGCTATGAACTATGCTGAATTGAGTGCAGACAATGAGCGTCGCTCCGAAGAGCAATCCCGCATGAGCGAAGCCGTTTTCGCCGGATTCTCGAGGAGTTCGAGTCGACGCACCGTGAAGTACGCCTCTCGACCGGGAAAAGATTAGCTGAAGGGAACCTTGCTAACCCTTTTGCTCCCAATGACCGTCGACGCGTGGCGGTAAGACTTAGTGGGTAAAATGATTTCCTATTATTTAAAATGTATAACACCTAAAATCCAATTGGCAATGAACTCCAATCAGAAGCTTTATTGTTTTGGCCAATGAACTCGCTGGATTGATTAAAACCACGGTTCTAAATTAAGTCTTACCCCGCCAAATTTAAGACCTCGTGCGGTAACGACCGGAAATAAGACTCGCCGATGGCTGCAAAATCTGGTCTAACGGGCGGTTTACAGGTTTAAACCTTGATGACGACACACTGGTGGTGATGCTCATAGTCATACTAACAGGGAGGCAGAATTCTAATGACTGTGTTTGCACAGACTCTGAATATTTCCTCCCTTTCGCGCTTTTAACCTACGATACTAACTACATTTACCAGCAAGACAACGCTAGCATTCACGCGTCGCTACGAACAAAGGAGTTCTTTGCGAAAGACAAATCGAATTTCTCTACCGGCCCTCCAAATCTCCCGATCTGAATCCAAGGGGAAACTTGTGGGCGATCATGAGAAGGAGGGTCTACATCAACGAGAGGCAGTAGAGAGCGTGGATGCATTGAAGGAAGCTCTCTTCGAGGCATGAAATGCCATCCTTCTCACTACACTGGTGCTGTTGGTCGAGTCATATTACGCAGATGTGTCGAGGTGATTGATAAGAATGGGAAAAAGACTCATTATTTATTAATTGACCATCACTCTCTAGTACTTGATTTTAGTATTGTAAAGTGGCCGATTTAATGTGTCGCAGTAGCAAATCTACAAATTTATTTAGTTGACTGGTTTCGCACACTAAATCCGGCTCTTTAGCTATTCCCACCGGTGAGATTCACTTCGTATCTAAACAGCATACGGGAAATTGAAATTAAGGGCGAAATGTGGGTGGTCGAGATAACTTGTCGCTGAGTTTACAGAACTTAAGCCCGCGGCTTTAGCGCATAACACAGAGCAGGTCGTGAATGAAACAATACACAGCACCGAATGGTGGGATAAAGCTATGCACTCGTAGGACTTGTAAGACCAAATAGAGTTGGCGCCAAAAAAACCGAGAAAATATAAATTCGTGATGGGAACAGTGTGTTGATAGATTTGTCATTTTGGCCTGTCAGTATTGAGAAATACCTGAATCATTTGTTGATTGGTAAACATGATCGGAGCGCACTAAAGGGATCGGAGCACACTAAAGGGATCAGAGCGCACTAAACGTTATTCTATATATTCTTTACTGCGATAGTCTATCGATACGATATCGTGAGACATCGGCTTTGTCGAACACGATTTCGAGGCAAGCAGAATTTGAAAATAGCATTTTTGCCGAACACAGTCTTAACAAGTACGAATTTAATCCTATTTTTTCCTCGCGGGAAAATGCTGCAACCATAAAACCTATAATCCAGGTCCAGGGTTGCTAGCAAAAAGTCCAGGTTTGACCGAGAAAAGGTGGTATTAAGAAATTTTGTACTGCAGTATTTTTAGGACGGGGCTATTCCGTACCATGCTTTTTACTATTCCGTACACAGGATCGTGGAATATTTTCATTTGCTTTTTACTGGTCAAGATAAAAGTATTTACATGTAATTGTCGGAGTGACAAATCCAAATTTCTGACAGGTTTGCCCTAATAAAAAGTGATTAAGCATCCTATAGCTTACCTTAACCAACAATGCCCGACACACACATCGACAGCACCCTCAGTGACGCGCCTGGCCACAAAAAACGCACTTTGGATCTAGTCGTCGTGCAGGCTGCCTCACACACCATTGAAGACAATCCCGACAGTACCGTGACAAATGGAGGTGGTCACGATGATGACGACCAAGGAGCCAATGATTCTAAACTGTTCCTCCGAAACGAGCTGTCAAATTTCGACATCGATGAATACAATTTGTGGATCAGGAATTCAAAACTTTTGCCAAAGCGAAGGAAGCTTTGGCAAGTTGGGCGAAACGTTTCGGATTCGCAGCGAACAGGAAGAAGATCTATGAGATCAAAAAGACTAGACGGATGAACCAGGATTTTCATTGTGCCCGCGCCGGTGTCTATGTCAAAAGCAAGTCCGCTGCTGTAGTCTCACAGCGAAAAGCTACCACGCTGCTAACCGATTGCAAGTGGAAATCCCAGATCAGGAGAGAGACCGCGGATAGTACTTTATTACAGTAATCCATAATCACAAGCCCACTGAGGACGTGCGAATATATCCGCAAACTCGTCGCATAGAAGATGCTGAAATCGAAGCGTTCTTGTGAAGCCATATGAAAAGCCGGTACAAAAGCCGTATATATATTGCGGGCGGTAAAAAAGCGTTATCCTTCGTGCAACCTGCTGATCAAGGACATATAACCGGATTCAAAGTTACAGGACGGAGTTGTCGGACGGCGAGGACGAAATGCCCGCCCTCAGGCGCGATCTTGAGGACGACCAGGCAATGCATCGCACCAAAAAAGACGCCAACAACAATCTCAACGATAGACGCATCATCCCAAGTGCAACTTCGAAAATCATTCAGCGGGAAGGTACAACTCCCGTGCTGCAAATGGATGGCAGCTTCAGAACGAATAATTATGGAATAACAATGTTCCACATTGTAACCCATACTAAAAAATCACATGACATATACCATTGCTTATTGCTTCATGAGCACCACTACCAGAGAAATCTACGAATGGGCCCTTCAGTCTCGCATAGATTTAGTGATCTTCGTTGAGCCGAAGGGCATCCTCACTGACGCAGAAGGAGCTCTTATCAATGCTATAGAGAACAATTTACCAAACGCCAGACATATGCTTTGTGTCTGGCATATTGTCATGAACATACTAGCTCACCACAAGAAAGATTTCCAGTTGAGACCATCCCGGACAATTACACAATGGTCACATGGGACATATTTCAGAAACGGATATTTGATTTGTTTTTGCGTACTCCCAGTGAAGAAGATTTTAATGTAAAGTGGACTAACATTCGCAGTAAAATAAAAAGATGTAGCAGAGTATTTTTAGCACATCTGGATTGATGATAACAAGGAAGAGTTCTGCGAGCCATGGCTGCTCGATGTGATGCACTTGGGGCATATGCACACCTCACGGGTAGAGAGCGGACACCGAAGCGTCAAGTCTGCACTCGGCAGACCAAACCAAGTATTATATTCGATTTATCTCAAGCTACGGCAACGTGCAAAAAAGCAAGTGGGTGCAATCTTTTATAAAAAATGAACTGCAGAAGGGTGCAACGCGTATGACAGTTCAACCTGTCCTGCAAGAGATTGAAAGGCTTATGTCCAATAAAGCATCTACCTTGGTGCATAAGGATGAAGCTCGAGCTCGTCAAAAAACGACAGTCAACTGGGGAAAATATTCCAGCGCAATGCACACATACCTTCACTAAAGCGTATGGCCTGCCTTGCTCCCACCAACAGATTGAGTTCATTTGCCGAGTAGATAGAATCGTGGTGGAGATGATAACCATGCCGTTTTGTTTTTTTGACGCAAAACTAATTTTCCGAAAGAATCGAGCGCCCTTTAATCCTCCTCTCATTAAAGACTGAATTGAGTGAGAACATGCCATGACAGGAATTAATGAATTTCTCACCTTGCGGTAACAATCCGACGAATCGATTGGACACCGCAGCAAATATGAAGAGAGCCGTCTCGCAGGGGCCGCTTCTACTAGAAAGAGGAAATAAGGAAAATGTGGAAAATTGCGAGCCACAATAAAAGAATGCTCTGATCGTGTCCCAGATTGCCCCCGTCATTTCCCTTTGCCTACCAAAACTCAGGCATCTTCCTCGTATCCACCTCACGATCCCCAGCAAATTCAAACATCTTATTACCGATACCCTCATCATCAACGTCGAATTCTCTACCAAACGCCCGCCGGTTCTTCGCATGCAGTTCTACGGCCTGCACAGCACTCAGCCCTGTTACGATCCAGAGCCTGCGCAGCACCTCCAGCCATATGTTCAGCAACACTCCTACCAGCAGCAGTCTACCTGTATCCCACAAGTTTTGTTCCAGCAAAGTTCGATCAATAACCATCGTTTTTCCCACCATCAGTCCCCAATGCAGCAAGCAAAGCCAGCACTTAATATTCAACCTAATTCCAGTCAATACATAGATCAATAACCCGATTAGGCACCAAACATTCAGACGACGCTGCCGGTATAGGTATCTTCGGTTTTACAGCCTGCACGATGTCAGAGATGGTGATGTGTACGAAGATATGTGATGGATCGCAGAGTCAATAGATGCCATTGGGGGGCAGCTCACACGCAGGATTCGAATATTCACTTCTCATTAAAGATAATAACAAAACGTATAGGGCATTCTATCGTTGAGAATTTTGACACAAGTTCCGCGCGGCCGCTTATTACGAGGCAGCAGAAAGCGACGTTATACGTGTATCAATCGCGATAGCACCCTTTCGCAAGCTTCTTCTTGGTCACAATTGAGAGTATGAACGGATGGAAAGGTGAGGAGTTTTCTTTAATTATCACAAGCTCGCAACCAAGACATCATCAAATTCATTTTTTCAGTCCTCCTGCTTCTCCTTTACCGTCAGAATTTATTTGGCCATATAAAGCCCAAACAAGCTTCCAAGAATCCGTTTCCACTCCTTTGCCGTCATATCATCAAGGCGTAACACATCTCATGGATCGCTCACTGTTGCATCATTCTCGTCGTCGCTAATCCGACATACCGCTCACCGAGTTCATGGTCCGAAGTGACAAACACCAACAACAGACTTGATCGACTCGGTTCCTATATTAGCTTCTGATGATGCGTAAACTGTCATCGTTCTTGCCGTTGTATTATAATCAGCACGGTGTCCACGTCGCATAGCCGCAAAAAATATTCTCGACTGTTTCTGCTTTCGCCGTAAGCCTTCCGCATTATGTAAAACTTGCGAAAACTGTCATCGTTATCGCCGTTGTATTATAATCAGCACGATGTCCACGTCGTAACAGCTGCAAAAATATTCTCGAGTGCTTCTGCTTTCGCCATAAGGCTTCCGCATTGTGTAATACTTGCGACGTTTTTAAACAATCGGGTGTAAATTCCTCTACAAGTACCAATGTTGAGGTCGAATGGACAAGACTAATTATCTATGTTCCCAATTCATTTGCAGCATGTTATCTACTGTCGTTGTCATTACCCGAGTTAGATTCAGACTTTATTAAGCACGTTCATTGACTAGAAAGCTGCGGTGATGATACCGCTGCTTCGTTTGTTGACAGCATTGCCGACGGGTGTTGACGTATTTTGACCTCCCTAAAACAGTGTTTATATATAACGGATAATACCGAATATAAGACCGGACTACAAATATATAGAGGCCCCTCCCTTCCAATTTTTTGTGACATCGGTCTTCAATTCGGTTAGGGCCACTATTTCCGGGCCTCGAATTTGGTGCAGTGGTGTTGTGCCCGCCCAGCCGATGCCACTGCTCTGGGTTCGAGTCCCACCGCCGCAATGAACATGCGGGCTTGCTTTTGTTACTAATCAAGGTGTCTTCGCAGGTCAAGTTTCAAAACAAGGTAGGTTTATGCAATGGGATATCAGCAAGCACAAGTGGGAGCGGCGGTTTATTTTGCGTGTCAGAGTCAGTAGTCGCGACCTTTAGAAATCAATGATCGTGACGTCGTCAAGAGCATCGCAAAGTTCGAGCTCTTGGCGAGTCACATCGCTGATGTCAGCCGTTGGCCATGCATCGTAGAATCGCTGCCCGTAGACGTCATGGGTGGCGATGTGCCAGTCGCTCACGTCGTCGCTGAAACCCGCCTTGGCGATTGAACGCTTCACAACCTCTGGTGGAACGCTGCGCCACGCCTGGCGCACCCAGCCAGTGACGACATCAACCGATGGTTGCTTGGGGTTACCACCCTTCGTGTACTCCACGTGTTCAGAGCGCTTCCACTCGTCGATGATCGGGCTCATGTTGTCCTTGAACGACTTGTAGATGCCGATGTCACCGGCCTGGAGGTAGGGCGTCATACCGCCGGGGATCACACACATGTCGATCTTGCGCTTGGCACAGTGGTCCTTGACTGGGGCGCTGATGTGCGTCCGCATCGAATCCCACACCAGGTGCTTCTGTTCATCCATCCACAGCAATGGGAACGCACGATCGATCCACTTGAGCAGCAGCAAAGAGTCAACCCATGCTCGTGGTTGTTGGGCCACCCAGCACCCGTTCACCGTGGTCAGTGTTTCGCACTTGCCTTTCCAAACGAGAAGAGGCGTCAGCTTCTCGCCCGAAGCAGTGACAGCGAGAACGGCAGTGATTCGCATGGACTGGAAACCCGTTGACTTCATCACCACATGTTGCGCACCGGTCACCTCCACCGTACGAAGTCGCGGGTCTTCGAAGTACACAGCCGTCTCGTCCATCAAGATGGTGCGTGATGGATCCATCGTCGCACGGGCGTCCTGCAAGAACTTCATGTAGGCAACGGCACGGCTGGTGATGTCGTCGTCGCTGAGCGTCGTCAGGTTGGTTGTACGGCGCAGCGATAGGCCGTTGCGCTGCATGAAGCATGAGACCCAGTGGTCGGAGCCCACAAAGTCTGCCACACCAAACACGACGGCCGCTTCGGCGATCCACGCACGAGTCACCTTCTCCTTGCGAACGCGTCGTTCGACGATCATGTCGAGCAAGTCAGCTTATCCATGAAGGACAGGCTTCCTTCCCGCACCGGGCACACGATACACCGTACCACTTGACTCCGCCACAGCTTCACGAAGAACGTCACGTTTCGCGTACCACCTGCGGCACATCCTCCCGGTCAGACGCCACCCGTCGGCATTGAAGTGCTTGACGGCCCGTGTGGGTACGCCACCACCGTGTTCCTCGATCCAGTCGATCACCTCCACCTTACGGTGCAGACGGATCGTCGCACGCTTGACACCCATCGCTCCTGAATGCAAATGAGACCACGGCGACGATGGAGACGTGGCGAGTGGAACTGGTGGCTTTGCAGGATCGTGGATTGAAGCCACTCATTTCACCTAGTCATCGTCCACGGAATTGATGACCGGTCCTCAAATTGGTGAGGGCTTGTATTTTTGGTCACCTCCACCATTATGTCACTAAGTCGCGGGAGGTCTTCAATTTGGGTGTGATCCTTTATTCGGTATTATCCGTTACTAACTACTCCAGCAAACTTAGACGTAAACATTTTTATTATGACCAATAAAAGGCAAATGAAAAATTTCCACGATCCTTAGTAATAAGCATGGTACGGAATAACCCCGCCCGTATTTTTCTAATTGTTTCCAAGAAAATGTTCTCAAGAAACACCTGTACGCATCTTCAACACTCCTGTATACCGATTATTATTGAAGTTGCAACCCATAAGTCAAGATCGTTAAATCAATATGTAACTAGTTACCTATTAACAATTTAATTCGAATTTGGGTGATCCATAATCTATTTTTAAATATATTGTACAGTATATGTGTAAAATAAATTATTTATTTTTAATATTTTACCATTATAAGCACTTACAGAATATATGACACTGAGAAACGAAAGCTTGGTGGTGAATGGGAAAAGAGACCCGTTAGGCCATGCCGTAGTGCTAATTTTTAGATCCAGCAGCTAACGCGTAAAGGATAACCGCAAGAAAGGAATTGGCAGGAGTGATAGAATTTTACTAACTCTTTCTAATAAAATTTGAAAGAATTAATATTCCAATATATTACTATCGGAAGTAATACAGTACGCGGAGTAATGGGACTTTCCTTGTTGAATGGAACTAATGAGATAATGTGATATGTACTTCGTTATCAGGTACGTCGAAGCTACGTACTTCTACAAGAAGGCAAATAGGTTTTCTCCTTTTCACTGACGATAGACTACTTGTACAATCAACACAGCTAAAAGTGTAAAATTGTAAGGATAAAACTTTGTCAAATTTTATCACCGACCGTTCCTAGACCATGTATCAGAGTAGAGCGGGAACCCAGCCTACGTTACGCGCTAGGCATAGGTACCGTTCTGAAGGGGAAAAGTATTGTAGCAGCAAAACTGCAACCCTGACACTGAGTTACTAAAGACCGTATTGTACCGGTACATGTAAATATAAAAATGTTCAGCTTCCCTTTATAGAAGAATGCCCAGCTTTTTTTTCGCTCCTAGTCTTTCTTTGTGCCGCCACAGCATGTGGTCTTGACACTCTAAAATTTCAAGTAGGAGAACAACCTGTTGCTGGACTATTGCTCACTTCTGCCAGAAAATAACAAGCACCATGGTCTACATTGTCTCTTTCTCGATGGTTTCCTTGCTGCTCCTACTTTCATTCGTCTCGTACTATTCGGAGGCGCACACCTGGATTGACTGTATCGACACGGACCGAACCAAGGTTTACGACAATAGTAAGCAGTATATTTTCGGCGGGTCCGGTGGTAACGGGTATTGTGAAGGGTATGGAGCCGGCTACCCAGGTCGCGGTGACATTGACATTGGTACGGGCTATACGTACAAAATGCTAAAGAATGAGGTCGAGGCTGGAACCCCCGTCTGCGAGAGCGTTGGTGCCAACACTTACACGGATTGGCGGAAGCGAATTTCCCTGGCCCCAGGCCAGACGGCGTATTTTGGCTACTTGCCAAATGGTCACATTGTTAAGGACAAGAAAGCTGTTGGGACAAAACACGGAGTCTATTGGACGGGTAAGCCGGGAACAGCGCTGACGTCAACGCTCGACATGAAACCGGAAAACTTGCTAAATGGAAATATGATGAACTACGACGATGGAAACTGTGGTGAAACAGTCGACTACCAAGGAAAACCAAGTGGTCGTGCTGGAGACGGAAAGCCTTGCGTTGGCTCGTTCTCGATTCCGGTAGGCACCGCCTCGGGGATTTACAAGATGGTTTGGTTCTGGAAGTTCTGGCTTGGCGATGAAGACTCCTACGTTGACCAGGATCAAGCAAAGGGATACTTTGGTGCGGCTTATTCAACGTGCTTTGAAGTGGAAGTCACTTCCGATAAAACCGCTGCTTCCAAGACACCACCATCACCTGCAGATACACCCAAACCAGCTCCTCCTCAGACGCCTACACCGCCTTCGGCGCCAGCTCAGAAGACACCACCATCACCGGCAGATACACCCAAACCAGCTCCTCCTCAGACGCCTGCACCGCCTCCGGCGCCAGCTCCTCAGACGCCAGCACCGACACCATCTCCTTCTACCCCGGCACCAAAAAAAGCTGAGAAAGCAAAGGCTCCACCAGCCCCTCCTGTCTCTAAAAAGACACCAGAGGTCGGAGGCGAAGCAGAAGCAAAGGCTCCACCAGCACCTCCTGCGTCTAAAAAGATACCGGAGGTCGCAGGCGAAGCAGAAGCAAAGCCGAAGGCCGAAGACGACTTTGCTGTTGGAACTGTTGGACCGGCACAACTAGACGTTTACGATGAAGAGAATCTTCCGGTTACGATAAACGAACAAGGGGATGCTGGTGAAACTGTGGACGAGATAAAGAAAAAGAGTGACTCGGTTACGACAGGTACATCCTCCGATAGCTTAAAGGACAGCAGTGGTTTAGACTCGGTGAATGCTACCTCGGATGCTTTGGAGGAAACTGAAACGGAGGATACAACTGGCGTTGATTTGGAGGGTAGTACTTTAGACGAGACGCAGACGGAAGAAAATGGCAGCCTGGATGCGACTATCGGTGACGTTGAAGAGGATAGTAGCTCGGTTGGACCGGATTATCCAACTGATGCTGAGGACGTAAGTCAAGTCGAGCAGGAAGAGTCATCGTCAGGCTCCGAATCAGATTTGGAAGGAATTGCATCTAAAATTAAGCAGCGTAGCTCCGCCAACTCCATCACGAGAAGCAAACGGTGGCTCGTCCTCAGTGTCGCATTTCTACTTGGAGCTGTGGTATAGTTCAGGTTTCGTGACAAGGGTTCTGGTTGACCATTTGTAATGTACAATTCCTTGCCATTGTTTTCGATTCTTTGTAGAGCCGTCTCGGTGAAGAAAGTACACCTGTACTCGTTTTGTACATCAGTTGCTCCGGAGCAAATCTTAAATTTGGGAATAGAAATATATAGCCGATACATTTACGCCACGGGTACATATATATAGAGCCAGGAAAATAAATTAAAACCCAGAAAAAGCCCCTCCATTTAGTGTTATTTATGGGTGCCAGTTTAAAGCTTGAAAAATGCAACTACCGTAAAAGTCGGTTCCAGTGGGACATACGGATCGAGTGGGACACCACCAATCTGTAATGTTGACACCCCACCCACATGTCAAAATCTGCCGAGGTTTATTACCGAATTACTGTACTCTCCACACACGAAGGTACAGGCCGGAAGTCACGGGAACCCCAATAACCCCAAAAAAACATTTTTTTTGACTTGATTACGACGAAAAAAAAGTGTCCCACTGGATCCGACTTTTACGGTACTCTTTTGGTTAGCAAGGTAATGGAGTTTATTGGGGTTAGCCTAGAGCGCACCAAACCAAAATCTGCACAGCATCCAAACCTGTGCACCCAGTAGGGGTAGGTTTGTCTTTATTGTAAAATAGTGTAATTACTAGAAGACCTGACATCCGAAAAGCGACATAACTAGAAGTATGTATAGGGTGGCAGCCGGTATTCATTTACACTCGAGTTATAAAAAAATATTAATACCGGTAGTTAAATGATTTGTAGAGGGCGCCACGCAGGCAGCTCGTCGGGCAACAATCTCGTCTCCTACTACGATACAACCCAAACGATATAGAAAAAGCGCTGCCAACACGAAACTTGCGTTACTGACAAACCATCCCTTAGCAAGCATGTCGACGCTTCGTCCAGTGGTAACAAGTAAGCAAGCCAATGTGTCAACAGCGGGTAAAAAGGATTAAAGGCGTGGAATCGTAGCCGGATAAGGCTATGTGAGAGAAATAGACACCGTCCCAGTTGCTCAGCGCTGTTAGAGGGGACCCTTTTGTCTGTAGATGCGAGGAAGTGTCGTATGGTGTCACGATTGAGCTCGTCAATAGCGCTAGAATCGTCACATACGATCGAGTTGTAACCGCGAAGACGGCGATATTGCGATCAGTTTTCATCTTTATTAACGAAGTTTAACTACATGTACTGTAATGGCACTCTATTTGTCAAGTCACAAAAATTCTGTGATTCAGACGGCGTTAATCAGAATAAGGCAGTCGAGCTACTTGGTCAATTTCTCGCTCGCGACGAATTGATTAAACAAGTGAGCGAACGCCACGAGATATAATCAACACGTGCGTCGGATAAACACTCTCTTGCTCTTGAAAATATCATTTTGTGTCGCAATAGCCACCCCCCTGTAGCCAAGCGAGCGTGTCTTCGGCGCTTCCCTCTGCCGCATGCTCCAGCGCCTGCTCCGCGGCGCAAGACCTGCGGAGTTTGCTATGGAGGAACTGGGCGACCTCCAGATGGTCCATATAGCACGCGGCGTTGAAAGCATCAACCATTCGTGGCAGCCAGCTCAAGAGCACCGCAAGTCAAACTGATTCGATTTGTTTTCACAATAAGCCGGCAGCTCTTCATCAACGTAGTCGTAATGCAGCCAGCGCAGCACGGTCACATAGCCTTGACGAGCAGCCTCATCAATAGCTTTTGGCATTTACAAATAGTTATGTATGTCATGGTAATTACAATATTTTACAATAAAGACAAACCTACCCCTACTGGGTGCACAGGATTGGATGCTGTGCAGATTTTGGTTTGGTGCGCTCTAGCGGAGTTTATTGTGCATTGTGGCGTTTAACTAAATTTTGAAAGTGCTTTTTCGAATTGCTATTATTGGCAAGGTTAGAGCATCTCGAGTCGTTATGCTATTGCTATTCTATTCATAAAAATTATCGCAAATAGCGCACTTCTGGTAGCCAGTCGTTGCGCTATTGCTATTTTAAGCCATAAAATACGCCGGCCTGTGCTATTCGGAGTCAGAATAGAACAGCAGATCTATTCGCGTACTGTAGATTCAATACAAATCCAAGACACCAATAATCGTCCCTTGTGACATTTCACACAAACATTTGAAGTATGGGACGGGGACGCAAGTGGGGCCCGCCCGAGGATGAAGCGCTCGTGCGTGCGTATGTGCAAGTATCGGAGGACCCTATTATTGGAGTTGAGCAGAAGTCGATAACATTCTGGAGCACAATCAACGCGCGCTTTGTTACATCGCTTGAGTGCGCTCATGTTGGGCGTGGTTCAGAACCTCGTTCAGACCAGGCACCAGAAATCGATGGCTTACGATCTCGCATGCTGTAGCCAAATTTGTTGGGTGTGTGACTCTCATAGAGGCTCGTCATGAGTCCGGGAAGAGCCAGGAAGACCTTTTGTCTAACGCTCATATCGTGTTCAAGGAGCAGCAAGGTGGGGAATATGCATTCTACGGGTGCTGGTAGCAAGGAGCAGCAAGGTGGGGAATTTGCATTCTAGCTGACGCAAGGTGCCCAAGTTCTTGAGTTGCAACAGTTCTCCAAAGAATCCAAGTGTTCGAGCGACCTCCGAATTGAATGACCTGGTAAGCGACTCTACTTCAGGTGCGAGCCCTAAGCGTGGGCGTCCTGCTGGACGAAAGCGAGCCAAAATAGAGGTAAAGGTAAGTGATCAAGACAACAAACTGATTAAGCAACTACTGGCCCAAACAAAAGAGCGTGGAGACGCACGGATTGCACAGATGCAAAGAAAGAATGACCTAATGGAAGAGCAAATGAATTTCGACCTGTTCCGAATAGATGCTGACTCCGATGAGTCAAAGGCTTACTTTTCGTATCAGCGGCGTAAACGGATCTCTACACTGCTGAAAGAGGCAACACTCAATCGTAGGGACAGAGGACAAGAGAACTCGACTTTTGCTGCGCAATCTCCATCACCTTCGTTTCACCCACTGACACAGCGAGGTCCGTCTGTGCCTATCGTACAGCACACAGATCCGTTGCAATCATTGAGCTTACTGACGAGCATAGTCGAGACGGACACCACGGAGATGGGTATCTAAGCAGACCCTCACGTAACATTGGGGACTTGTGCGAAAGAAAACACCAAGCGCAGCTTGTGAAATTCGGTACGTCCCAATTGAGCTGAAATGGCTTTAGAACATACAACTTGCAGCTTTATGTCATCCAACTCAATCGAGACCGCTGTTATCCGTGTTGTTTGGTCTTTGCCTTATTTCAACTCATTCGCATACGTTTTCTTCATAATATACAGAGTCGCATAGGATTGCAGCAGCAGATGTCTAGAAATGGTTGATAGTCTTGCGGCGGACGAAAATTTCTTTTGCAACCAGCTGCGTACTGCCCGGAGTTACTACTGCAGATACCGTATAGCAAATTTGATTCATTCGTATAAACTGATGTGAATCTAGGTACCGGTAGCAGCAACTCCCGAGACAAGGAAAAGGGTGCGCTGCTGGATGATTGCTTGTTGTGATCAGTGTCACAATTGGCGCAGCCGTATGTTCTTCCTATTTTCCGCGTTTTGGTAAGAAATCTGCGCGAAGACTCGGAAAGTCGAGGTCATAATCGAAGCACAATTAGTGTAAGCAAAGCCATTTTGGGAACCTTAACTTACTTGGTTGAAGTTGGAGCACAAGAACTGACGCCGTATCTCGGCCAGTTTTTGCCAGATGTTATCGATGAAATGCGAGACTAAAGTAATCCACAAATTTTGCAAGTTGCTATCAAAACGCTGGGCCACCTTGTGTCATCAACTAGATATTTCGTATTAGATTTGCTCTGCCAAGCGTTGCAAAAGTCGGCGGATGCTTTTGAATCTTTGCGTGTCGAAGCTGGACGCACATTAGGTGTTTTGGGTGCGTTGGATCCGTTCAATCTTCGTTTATTCCATTTACAAATGCGTGACGCTGTCAGTAGCCAAGCGACTTGAGAGAAACAGTATGATTTTTATAAATACGTATTGTATTATAGGAATTTTCGGAGCTGCGGTGCATACACTACGGTGAGATATTCGGAGTTTCACAACCTACCCGTTGTGATGTAATCGCATTGAACATATTGTTATCATCTATTTCCTGTCATCACAAAATTCCGCTCCCTGTACAGTCAAATACAAGTAAATATTAAGTACACTGTCACCACTCTTAATGACGTAGTTTGTAAGGCTTACCTTTTTTCTGGTAAATAAATACCTTCTAGCTGATGTAGCTACCAAGGGCAGCACGTTTAGATCCACAATCTTTCCACATCATTTGGTAGTTCCTCTACATCCTTGAGCTCTTCTTCACGCGAAAGTTGCTCGAAACCCATTTTGTTGCTTTATATCGATGATTCTTACTTCATCCTCTTGAACTGATTCAACATTTGAGAAGTAGGCCCTCCAAGCAGCAGCATTTCTTCGTGAGGGTCCAATTCCGTCACTTCGCTTTTTGGTCTGTAAAATATCACAAGGCAAGCTGTAACCGTTTCATCCAGTGATCCAATTTTATCGCGATCCAATCCGCCAATCTTTATAAACAAGCCGTCCAAACTACTTTTCTTCATCCAGCTTCTAGTCTAAGTACGCATTATTAACAATGAATGAGTCAAAAAAGCAACGCAGAAAAACAATCAAGAAAGTGTACCAGAATACATAGCTTCCTTAACAGCGTTCTTGTGCATTGATACAAGATGTGTTGTGCTGTTCGATGTCGAATTACTCCGCGTCATATTTCTACCTAAACCCACTGCACGGACAGCACGGATATAGTGCAAGTGTGATGTTTCTTCGTCTATTAAGTAATTTCCTTTAACTTACCATTCTAAACTCGATTGCAACGATAAATTTGGTGTTTCGAGCCGCTCAATTACCACACACAAAGGACTTTGAGTCGCTCGAATTCGGCAAAGCTTACCTTTAGCTGGGCCGTTAAGCGTTGACCTTCAACTCTCATCGATAGTCACATATTATACTCACAATTATTCAATACCTGTACATTAAAGAACAGTAAGGCTTCAATCAATTGGACGCCTTTGGTTTGAATCTCTTCACTGTATATACGCAGACAGGTCGTCATGATGGAGCCATAAATGTATTTGAATACTTGTGTCGATGGCGTAGTCAGATTAAAGACATTAAATTGCGCGATGAAACGAGGATTCACGGGAATCGGACCACCCCCTGGAGGACCCATGGTACCAATAAATATTAAAAATCATTTAGAACATGGATTTCAAAGTCTTTAAGACGATCGTACAAGTTTCAACAACTCATGACAAAGTTGACCAAAAACCTCACATACCTTTTGTGACATTTTCTGCTCTTACAAAATACTTCCGCACGTAAATAAAGAAATTTATAACAGCAGCAATAATCACTTTGTAGCGATCCAGCTCCAATGGTGTCTACACAGTAAATCACGAAGTGATATGCTTGTATTTGGGTCTTGTAGCCTGTGTAGTCGCTTGCACATTGCTAGGAACGACTCGCCTTTGCTGTTCTCTATAGCGTCTCCTGCTGCTTGCTGGCACGAAGGTGAAGTGGAGGCATATCTGTGTGTTCCTTCAGCTTCATCGATCTCTGTGACTGCGTCGAGTACATCGGTACCATATGTATCCTGAAAATTATCTACGATGCCACTGCCGTGCAATTAAATGATCATGTTGTGCAATATTATGCAGCAGGTGATGACGTACTTCATACGCTCATGATACCATAGTCTAGAAGGCTGAATCAGCACTCCTATTCCAGTCGCGTTTCACATGTAAGAGGTCATGATTTGGCCATCCACGTAGGGTTTTCATAACGCGATCAGTTAACAACTTTAGGCGCGGAGCCTTGCAGTCGATCTCTCCGGTGATCTGCCGGATCACCAAATTTGAATCTCCACATATGATTACTCTGCCACTCTTTTGTTCTTGAAGGAGATACATTGCTTTTAGCATTCCAAAAGCACACTCAACCTCCTTTCTGATAGCTTCATGCGTCTTTGTAAAGGTTTTTTTTTCTCCGATCACCTGGCTCCACGTACGCTGAGACGAACGCAGTCCAAGCCGGATAGATTCCGTCAACAAAGTAGTATGGCTCCGCAAATTTAGTCCCATCTAATTCATACGGTACTCTTGGCACGACAGACTTGTAGATACGAACGCAACATGCAACTGAATTCAACGGTATTACCGGAAAGTAACCTATATATACCGGTATAAATTTGCTTTGGTGGCACACTGTACCGCCCCGCTCAGTGTTAGTCAGTAAGAGCATCTCCAGTCGTGTGATCTATTCTATTCTATTTTGGAAATTTATCCGAGTCATGATTGGTCAATTTATATTAGCAATAATGCAATAGATTTTGGTTCCCAGTCATGTGTGCTATTCCAAAAAAATATCAATGGGCCGCCAACGGTGGGCGCTCGACGACGACGACGAGCTCATCACTATAGCAGCAGCCGACATGGACAATGCGGTCGCTGTCGCACTACTGATCATGCAGCGTCGTCGGGATCGGCGAGGTCGAGATCGCAAAGGATCAAGTCGCGGTAGAATAAAGTCTAGAGCGCACAATAGTAAGTCCGGGAACGAGTCTATCATGCGAGACTATCTAGGACCTGCACCTGTATATGATGAGTTGATGTTCCAGCGACGATATCGCGTTCCATCTGTGTTGTTTCGCCGACTCGTATGTGATGTTCAAGCACACAATGAGTACTTCCAGCAGAAGCCCAACGCAACAGGAAAGATGAGCTAGTCACTGGAGCAGAAAATGACTGCGGCCTTGCGTATGCTGGGGAATGGGGCTGCGGATGACTCTCAAGACGAGTTCTGTCGCATAGCTGAGTCTACTGCTACTGACAGCTTCCGCTTGTTCTGTCGTGCTGTAGTTGAAATCTACGGTGAAGAGTATCTACGAGCCCCTACTGCACATGATTGTGCTAGGATTCTTGCTTATAATAAATGCCGAGGTATGTCAGGGCTAATAGGGTCGCTAGACTGTACACATTGGCGCTGGAAAAACTGCCCGACGGCTTGGAACGGTCATTATTGCGGAAAAGAAGGCGCACCTACGGTAGTACTAGAGGCAATTGCGAGTGCAAATCGCTGGATATGGCACGCTTTCTTTGGAATTTCGGGATCTAACACTGATCTAAACGTGCTGGATCGATCACCACTCCTTTATCGACTTATAAATGGTACAATGTTTGTATCCGCGAATGTGAAATCAAAGGTGTGGGCGTCGGCTGGTGCTGCGTCTTGATTCACGCCAAACTCGTCGTTTGCTACATGTTCCATTTCTGATATCTCCCACGCTGACGGTTCAGTCTTGTCCCACGAGGACCGGATCCTCGTTTTTCTCGACCCCGTCCTTGCCTTGTCCACAACCACGCCCCCCGACCGCACTTGTCGAGCCTGCGCTCGTTACCTAGCTAACTGTTGACGGACGTCGACAAGAGTCAACGGTTCCAGTATCACTGGAGGGGAGAGAAGCTGGCGCTTTTTTGCTTGTCAATCCACCAATGTGAATGGAAATCAGTTGGAGGTAGTCTTGAGCTGGTGTTCTTCTGTCGTAACTTGTGAATGCATGGCAAGCCAGTTGAACGTGTGTAGTCAAAAGCAAACAATCAGTGGCAATAAGAATATGACTATTTTAGTTTTCTTCGTTGCGCTTTCATTGTCGTATTGCAAAGCAAGCTTCTTATAGTCGAATGAACATAGGTGATGTCGCTCATTCGACCACAAGATGCTTGGTCTGCAATACAACAATAAAAACGCAACGGCGAAAGCTAAAATAATAATATTCTTAGCGCAGTGATTGTTTGTGGGGAGATCCAAAAGACGTCATGGGTTAATCTGTACTGCCTTGCTTGCCAAAGAACAACGTGATGTAAGATTTGCCGATTTTAAATTGGTTATTTTAGAGATATCATGATTTACGTTAGTGCACGTGCGTTTCGAACACGCCTTAACATTTGTATGCATGTACTTTCATAAAAATAAATTATACAGGAGTGGTCTCCATTTTGGACCATCACATCAACAGGCTGGAACAAATTCCAAAAACGAGAAGTGCTGTGCCCAATTGCTGCCTCTGACTCGAATGAAATGTATGACTACGAGCACCTATTTTCGGTATCCGAGTCTTTACAGATCCATGCCGGGGTGGCTCGCCGCAGTTGTTCCCTTATTCTTAATATTTTTTGAAGTGTTTCCTTTTTCCTAATTATTTCCGAAATCGACCCCCTATTTATATTAAGCGTATCAGTGTCATAATTTAAATTTGGACCAAAGAGGATTTCCTACCACTTTGTAAAGTTAATGGTTTAATTGTGGTCACTGTTCATTAGTATCCTGTCACTAGAATGGGGTATTCAAAATGCGGTGACTCGCAAAACGCAAAGTAACATAGAAGATGATGAGGGCTATGCAAACGCACTCCAGGGTCTTAAACTACTTTATTCGTTCTACAGGCAACGAGCGTGCATTCTTGAAGGTGTTTCCGTGCGCACCCTCAGGGTTTAATGAATCCACAGATTCTTCTACGAGCTCATCCACAGACCCATCCGCGTTTGTATGGATGGCAGCGCGAGTTTCGTACGTAGTTTGCTCGTGTAGCCAGTCCCGTGGTTTGGAGCGGTACACAGCGTTCATATCGAAGAATGACAGAGCGACATAGGAAATCACAGTTTTCAATAGGGTGGTTTCTAAAACCAAATTCCGCATCCGTATCCGTACTGGCTACATAAAATCACCATCGCCTCTGAAAGTCGTTACGTGTGCGTGTGGTACCTAGACCTTTGAGCTCCGATTGCGCCTGACCAGACTCTCAATTAAAGAACGCAACAAACAGTACTTGCTACACGGACAGAAAACTCTCCGTGGAGTTCCGGATTTGTGCGGATTCAATCCCCAGTATATAATAAAATAATAATACATGTTTAGTATACAGTAATATGTTCGGACGCACGAGGAAAACACTCTCAACAATGATACCTCAAGGCTGATAACAAGTCACGCCACCATTCTAAAGAACGTCAATATAAATGCTAGATAGATTAGAATCGAGTGAATATAGACCCTATTTCATCATTTTTCAGTCCGTCTATTCTAACAGCAAATCTACAACTGATCGCCTTTGTGATGATTGATATCAGCAGTAACACGGTCATTCCTGTGCCAAGTACTAATGCGCTATTATGTCATTTTATGCCATAGTGTGCAATCACAGCGCTACATTTTGAAAATGACACGCAGAAGGCCAAGGTAAACAGCTTTTTGTTGCTGAGATACATGTAGTAAAGGACATTATTATTTATTATATTAATATAAATATTATCTCAAGGCTCACGTCACGTTTCTTAACCAAATTATCATTATCAGCGTTGACGCTGTTGTTGACTTTGGCTGCCCTCCCTGTTTTTATGTGATAGTATACGACACGGATTTCCTGCAGAGCTAGAAAATGAGGTAAATTGGATTTCAAGAATATAAATGTGAGTGGGTCACACCGCTGCGCTGACTGGATGATCTCGGGACCAGCCACTATGGATCGGCAGGAAGTGATAGTAGGCCACCTGGGACGACCCGACCTGACCAGGGAGGATGCGGTCGGTAACGGGGTCCTGTGGAGAATATGTGGAGAATATGTGGAGAAAGTATGGGAGCCACCGTTATCTGACCGGATCATGGATTATTTGGTTGGAATGGACCGGTCGGGTTAGGCGACCGTCCATCGAGAGATGAAATGAGGATCGAACCGGTCCCAGGTATCGGGATACTGGTCAGGATACGCCGACCAGCCTGGATTATTGATTTATTGTGACCGCGGGATGGTGTTATGGTTGAACATGGATGTTTCTACCGATACGAGCTGGCCCGGCCGTCGGGCCAGCTGGTATCGACCGACCTTACTGGCCGAGTAATCTGGACGATATGGCCGATCACGAGCACCGATCGATCGCCATTGAAATTGAAAGAAGTCGATGATTATGGGATTACGAGGCACTATTGTCAGAAGGAACAACCGGGTCGGCGGATCGGGTACCGGATGACCGACCGGGATAGGTGGATCGGTGTGATCGGAGATGGACCGGCCGACCACCCAACCGGGAAAGATCACAAGGACAGCAAAGGTGGTCGGGTTTTTGCGAATGTTGATTAAAGGTTATCATCTGACGGGATGATTAAGTTCGAAGTGTTGGGTAAGTCACATAGGTTGGTGTACGGTACACTTTGTATTGGTTTTTATATTTTTAATAATAGAATTGAAATTACCCACTAAACAAAGAGTCCCTCCGCCACGTGTCGGCGGTCATTGGAAGAACAGGCCCCTGAAGCTCAAATTATTCTCGATTGAGACGCGTACTGACCCACTTTAGTTCACCGGAAGTCCCCCGACGGGATTTTACTAGGTAATTCTATCCTCAACCCTCACGTCCACGTGTTTTGACCACATTAATTAATTGAAAAGGTTTTGTGGACATAACTAAGTGGATTTACTGTTACAGATCGTCATAATATCATGGAATTAATTAACGTGAAGCAATAAGTACAAAAGGTGAGATGAAGCTAAAAATGGATCCGGTCGTTCAGTATAACCGGTCGAAAAACCGGGATGATCGGGTTGATCGCCCAAGTGGTGATTCGTCCGGTCAAGGGATTGGTTGGAATCCGCGGAGTACCCCCTCCCATAATGTGTTGTCCGGGTCAGTGAACATCCGAGCTCCTCCAAGAACTACTGTTTTTGGATTTGGAAATCGGCCCACCACAAAAACTAATGAAGCAAATCCGTTTACATGTGGTACGGATACGGATGCGGATTAGAAGTCGAGTCAGAACTTTGATACAATCGTCCTGAAAACTCTAGGGCAAGAAAAAGTCAAGGGCCCTAATAATTCCGTACAGCCGCTGTCAGGATGGCCCCAGAAGATCATGGGTAAGAACACCCAATCTTCTCGACAGGGCATCCATTTTAAACCATTTTTGTTCAAGAAAGCCGTATATACAGCTCACCGGTTAAGTCTAGTAATAAGCATCCTTCGACTTGGGCACGAATAGTCTGGACTAGTCGAGCCTGTTCCCCAAAAGGCATTATCCGTTTAACGAATTGTGGCATCTACCTTGCCAAGATCAACCCTTCAACGAGACCTTTTACGATAGTCCACTCTTCCTTGGTACTCTCCCTGCACTTGTTTGAGCATTTTCGTCATATATTTGTTCACATGTCCTGCGCAATGTGGCAATTTCCTAGGAATTCAGATTCCATACAAAATTCCCCCTTGCTTCTTGCAGATCCTCCCAACGTTCATTCCATTCAACTTCCCAGCAGACCGCCAGTGACCGATTTCCGATCTTGCTTGTCTCCTGCATAGCAGCATCACTGAATCCGTCAATCGAAATCGCCCTAGTATCACTTGTAGTCTGCTCCATTCGAAATTTCAAGCTTGAAGTCTCTTTAAGGTTACCTTCCAATGTCCGATTGTTGGAGCGTGAGTAGCCCTTGTCATCCGATGCACTGCATACATGATGTCTGGCCTGGTGCATTGGCATATCCAAAGCAAACTTCCGGCTAACGATTGGAAATCTAAAATACTTGGTGTTTTGGTCTTAGATTTCGTCAGAGCTTCGGTCTCTTCTTCTCCAAACTCTTCATTGGTTCTTAATTGTGTACTAACTGGGTTTGAGTCGTTCATTATCAGTTTTCCAATCAAATCACGTATAGTGGGTTCTTGATCCAAAGTATGCTCATCTTCCGTCCTTTTAATGCGTATTCCCAAGAACTTCGTGCCTTTCCCCAAGTCTTTTATTCATAGCTCGTTGAGTTCGTCAAAAATTTTGTCGACCCGTGCGGTGCTGGTACCACTTACTAGTAAGTCATCCACGTAAGTCCCAACCAAAGTAATTTAATATTGATCATTGCTTACGTAAAGACAGGAATATGTAAAACATTGCTTGTATCCATTCTTCAAAATGGTGTCATGTAGCAGCAGGTTCCAAAGTCGACCAGCCTTCTTTAGGGCGTACAAACGTTTTTCTAGGCGTAGCAACAGCTCCTTCTTTTCCTGTACTTGTAGTTTATTCAAAGTTTTACTGAGAATTCCCATACCAGGCGGGATATCCAAATATATTTCGATGTTCTTTTCACCATTCGCTTTTACGTAAGCGTTTGGCATGTCACCATCCCTTGCTGCTACGTTCCAAAATGCGGACATCACTAGGATTACTCTCCCAGTTCTCACATCTATGACGGCCAAAAACGTTTCGTGATAATTAACTCCATAGACCTGTTCATTTCCCCTCTCTACGATCCGTGTCTTGTATTTTCCACTGCTCCATTTTGGTCCAACTTGACTTTGTACACCCACTTTGAATGCAGCGGCTTCATCCGGACGTTCGTTTCACTAGCTTCGAGGTATTTTTTCAGCCCTTTAATTTCATCTTTCATTGCAACTTTCCATTCCTCCGCTTGGTTACTCGAAACAGCTTGCTTACATGCAATGGGTTCTTTGATGATGATCGAGTTAACTTACCCCGAGGCTTTTGCGTGAGTTATCATCCCTTCTTTGTCTTTTAGCTGATCTTGAACAGTTTGTTTTGAAGATCCTTCTTGGCTTGGACTTGCTTCATTTTCGTTACCACTTTCGAATTGTTTTCCATCGAAAGGTCTCTGGAATCGTTCGTTTTGTCTTTGGTTTAGCGTTTCAATGTATCGCACGTGTTTCGATACGATTACTACGCGATCTTTCGGTAAATAGACTGGAAAACCCTTTGTCTCTTTTGGATTTCCCGATAATTATTCCAACTTGTGCCCTTGGCTTCAGCGAATTCCTTTTTGTATCGTTAAAAACTGTGCATGGCATTCCAAACGACACGATATCACCAACGCTTTGGGATATTCCTGTTAGTTTTTGCAAAGGTGTAGCTCGTCTCGCGTTCGTCTTCGTGGGGCTTCGGCTCAGGATATATGCGGACTATTCCACCGCGTCTCCCCAAAAATATAATGGTAATCCGTATGCAAAGATCATGCATCTGGCCATATTTAGGATGGTGCTGTGCATTCTTTCGGCCTTTCGATTCGAAGCTTGATTGTTTGCCTCCCTTATTTGACGTGACACCCCCCTTTTCGGACAGAATAGATCCACATTCTTGTATTCCGCGCCATCTGTCCTAAGCAAGTGAATCCGAGTGTCGAAACGCTTTTCACTAAAAAAATGTTTGAATTTCTTGGCTACTTGATCTTTTGTTTTGGCCAGAAAAATTCGGCAATAGTTCGATTTATGATTCACAAAATTTACGAGATATCTTTTTCCACGCCGATCTTTTGGTGAATCGGACCTTTTAGGTCACTGCAGATGACACCACCCACTCGATCTATTGGCGCATTTTTCCCACTGTCTTTCTTATCTTGTGTGCTCTTTCTTATCTTGTGTGCTCTTCGTCTTTTTACCTTGAGCACATGTAAAACAATTTTGTCGCGTCCGGTCCGTTAGTTTTATATCGGAGTTTGGGTCATTCGCAATTTTCTCGATAGTGACGAAGTTCAAGTGACCTAGCCGAAAATGAAAATGCATCAGTGACCCTTCTTTTCTGACGATTCGGAGTTTTCAATCACCTAACCCTCAAAATATGTTCTCGTGATTGAAGTTAAGTCAATTATCAATACATCATGACTTCTTTACACTTCAATAAACACTTTTCCACTTGTTTCTTGAATTAGGCGACGTTTCTGGTTCTGATTATCCAATATGTAACCTTTCTGCTCCAATTTTCCATATGAAATGACGTTTTTCGCCAGCTTTTTGGCGAAGTATACATCTGCGAGCCTTAATTGTTTGCATCTTTCCTTCTGCCTTCACGCAGAGAACTACTGACCCTTTTACCGACATCTTCAACACCTGATTGTCCGGCACAACGCACTCCAAGTTGCAAACCACTTGGTTTCCTAGCATCTTGATGTCCTTTACGAGATGTCTGCTCGCCCCGCTGTCCAAGATCCACTCCGAATCTTCAGGGTTATTTCCGTTCTGAGCGCAAAGTTAGAATTTGACGTCCTTGTCCGTGCTTCTTTTCTTCTTGTATCCGCTTCTTCAGTACCTTGCGATGTGGCCAACTCGGTCACATTTGAAAAATTTGTTCCGTCCTATCTCTTGTACTTGATTGATCGTGTCTCTGTGCGTACCGTTTGGGAGCGTGTCTTGCTCCAAACATTGCGTAAAATGTACTAGTTCTTCAGCATGCTTGAGATGATCCACTCGCGTTGAATCATATCTGGCCGAAGAGTACTTTTCAAGCCAGGCGCCGAATATTTCAATATGCTCTCTAATATTAGTTCTTCTCTGCATCCAGAGGCATCACCTACCGCCACCAGATACAGTAGGTGTTCCGACCACGTCCTATTTGGGTCCTTCCTTGCTGTTAACAATTGCATACCTTGTACCATGGAGATATTCGGCTTGAACGTCTCTAACATTTGATCCAGTGCAAACCACAAAGTTGGATTTATATTCCACCAAACCGAAACTTGTTTATCGAAATATGCCTCAGCAGACCCGCTTGATTAGATAATGTTTATCTTAATAGCCTCGCTCCAGGGGAAACCACAGGCACCTTCAGCAATGGCGACTTGGTCATGAACTTTAGCCCCCACTCCTTGAATTTTTTTCCTAGTCCTTTGTAGACTTCAACACCTGTAAATTCCCTTATTTGTAGCTTGGTTTCCCTTGAGGTAGGAAATTGTTTAGGGTGCTGATAATATTGCGCATTTCGATGCCATCTTTGTGGATACTGTCCTGGGACCGCACCCGGCGCATTTGGTTGGGGTGGGATCCAATACCTCCCAGACCATCATCTAATGTTCCAGACGCATCCGTTGATGACAATTACGAAAAAAACATTTCCATCTTGTGGTCATCCGAGCCATGTGACGTTTCCAAATGGTCGAGGCTTTCGATCATCTTCTTCATGAGCTTCATTAATATGGGTTAAACGAAACTGGAATTCATCCAGGACCCGAATTTCGGTTTCCAGGTGCCTACAACGCTTGGCAGCATTTCTGAGAATGTATTGAACCCGCAAAAGGCATGGAGTGACAAGGCCGCGCATGACGTTACGGCAAATAAGCTGGAAAATATGTTCAAAGACAATTTTAATTCTTCGGATGGATGCCTGACCCCTGGCCCAGGGTCATCCATTGTTAAATTCGCAATTCTGGGCGATTCTTATTAATGCCTTTATCCAATTTGTGCTCACCCTTTTTAGGTTGAAGTATCCAATTTGAAAACAGTTGGAAAGAGGGTGTAATATAATGTAAGATATCAAAATAGGGAATAAAGGATTTACTAAGTAAGTTTAGGGTCCGTCTGGTAAAATCCTGGATTTTTCTGTTTGCATACGCTGTTTTCTACCAATCCACTGGATTAGATTAAAACAGCGGTCACAATCAAACACTGTTTAAAATTATCTTGTCTGTCTGGTAACCTATCCATTATTTTTATTTGGCAGTTTCACGCTTACGACAATACAAGATGGGTACAGCTGAAGTCAGTAATGATGAGCAAAGCCATTGAACAGCCCGTTGCATTTTTAATTTATTATAAATATTTGTGACCTATCTACCCCTGGTGCCTTTCCTATACTTTTAAGTTAGATATAACAGTGCGTCTTGCGCACCACTTACGCAGATTTAGAAAAGGGTTCCACTGTATTACCGGTAATCTTTTATAAGTCATGTACCGGTACATACCAGTAGGTCACAATCCTAAGACGATCAAACGCAGCTGTCGGCGCAAAAAAATGCACCGTTTCAAAACCAATCATAAACGAATGGGCCTCGAGGAAACAAGACGACGATGACACCGTGGTCGGCGCGGTACTCGTGGCGAAGCCGACGATCATGCCGCCGATAGAAGGTACCTAACAGAAGCAATAATTATATTCAAGTACTATGCCACGAATAAGGAAGATTTAGTATATGTTTTTAACTCTTAACTTTAAAATACATCAGTTTCCTATTCTCTATCGACTTCAGCGTACCGTAAAAATACATCCACTGTTTCGAAATACGACTCCGACCTCGTATCTCGGAAACAGCGGATGGAGGTCAAAACAGCGTTTGAAAAACAGATGGTTGGCGAACCAGACAGCACACCCAACTCGGCTGAAACAGTGTTTGCTCCGAAACAGTGTATTTTTTGCAAATCCAGTGAAATCCAGCGGATTTGTGGCCAACCAGACGGACCCTTAAAGATTCACGATTACCATGATCAGATGAACAGGATCTGGAGGAGTATTAATGGAATAGCTCAAGTCTGGCTGTGGCAGTTAAGAAATCAGACTGTCTTTGAAGGTTTAAAGAAACGTCAGCGAGAGTACACTGATTTCATATGGAGTCAAGTGTAAAATGTTTGTGTCGCCAAATTTGGTCCCAAAGTATAAATTAGTAATGGGAAAGAGCTATATTATGATGTTGGGATGACAATATTGCACAACAACGTCGTCTAGCGCTCTCTAGCAAGCAAACATAATAAATAAATAAATACATGATGAAGTTTTTTTTATTAGGGAGGTTTTTAGCGCAGTCAAAGCCGCTCCCACTACACGTTGTGTCCACTGATTCCAAGTCTTTCCTTGATGGATCAACATAACTTCAAAACGATCCATTAATCTCTCGATTTCCGGCTTCCTTAGATAAGGCAATCGCTTTGCTGCTGGTGAAAGCCGGGAGGCCGGTCCTTTCGCTTTGACGAAGATCCTATTAAACAGTTCCTGTGGACACTTTTCTGTATGCAAAAGGTTCTCACGATTGGAAAATTCGTAGATACCCGCTGATACTACCTACCTTCAAACCGTGAGAACCACTATTGTATAGGACAAACTCGTGGGCTCAAGTAGTACCGTAACTCACCCCTCCATTTAAGGCATTTCTATATCCGGACCACTCAAATTTTCTTGAGTCGTGGGTGCGCTAGTTAAGGAGGGTTGACTGTAGTAGTGACATCGATATGGAGTCGGTCAGTCGGCTTAGTACCACTATGATCCAGATGACCTGGATTTTGGAATGGCTCGCCGAGCCAATATGGCATCTGCCCAATCTTTCGGCCCGGACTCAGGGGTGGAAACTAGGGTCATGATGTCGGCGACGTCCAAGCTGAAGGACTTTACTGGCCGAGACGTGAACGATGTTCAAGCCAGGGGATGGTTAATTAAGATGAAGTCAGCGTTTCTGAGAGATCGGACGCCGGGCTATGTAGAAGTGCCTGATTTTCGGACACCTCATGAAAGGTCCAGGGAAAACTGGATCCAGCAGTTTGGCCGAGAAGATCGAGGCAATTGAAAATAATGGAATATTTAGTGAACAATGGTGTGGGTCTGGGACGTCAAAATGTCCACACCAAGAAGTAAGTGGATGAGGCCCCTCGAATACTTCCACCGCATGACTCTCGGCGAATTGTCGGTGCGCTGCCTGAAAATCGGAGAACCACTTGTTGGAAGAAAGCCCTATAGCGGACATGGTATTGGACAAAACTTCCCAGGGTTTCGAGTCCAGTAGCTCCATAAAGACAGCTGCCCTTACCGATTCGGGACGCCACGCTGATCTAGGGTGCACCCTAACGGATGGCAGAAATATTCTGAAGGTCGGTCGAGACAGAGAATAAAGCGAGTCTCGAATGGTGAGATCTGCGATGCGCATCCCTCCGAGCTTATCAACAGCCCAGGGCAGAGTTTTCGGCGAGTCAGACACACTTATTGGTCGACCGTGGGAAAGCCTCAGAAAAAGGAGCGAAGGGAGGGATTTGAACGGGGGGTAGAACCACTCCGCTGACCTCCCGATCCATCAAGTTGTCTTCCTATTCGACCTAGTTGAAAGTCTGGCTGGGGGTGCGGCCGTTCCAGTTCGGTAGCTTGTATCTTTCACTCAGACGGATAGGAGGGATCAGGATGCAACCATTGGTCCTCAATATTCACTTCCTCCTCCTCTTCCTCATCTTTCTCTTTGGACTGTCGTCGTTCTCTGCATTCCGGTCGAGCTCCGTAGTGATTGCTGGGGTTAATGAGCAAAAAATAAAATAAGGGGCGAAAAGGAGAGTCGGTTTGAGATAGGTATTTCGAAAACGGGGCTAGCCGGTGGTAAAGATCAAAGCTGGGAGTTATCTCGGCTGCTGGAACTTTATACGGACCGTCGTTCAGCCGCACGGGACCGGAATAGCGCCGAACACATCTGGTGATCGAAATAGTCTTCATGGTAGACTTCATCGTCGGGGTCACTATATAGGCTTGCCGAAGAGGCACCACCTTGACTAGCCAGTGAGTCAGCCCCTGAGCTGGTCGTCGGGACTGTTAGGCGAGTCAACCCTTGGGCTGGTCGGTGGTGGAATCGCAGCAGGAGAGGCTTGGCAGCTGCCTCCGGGGAGATGGTCGAGTCAGAGTCAGAGTCCCATATTAGCCCCGCCGTCGCGTAGGACGTCATCAAGGGTACTGGGAGCTCGATCTCCCCATTTCAGCCGTTTGGAATTGGTCAACGACAGTGTAGTGATAGACGGATCGACCTTGCGTTTGTTCGGCCTCACCCCTGCTCCCTGGAGTGCAGATTTCAGGCCGCGGCGGTTGGAGATCTTTCGATGCGTTTACAACTCTGAACCTAGCGGAAGTGGGCATGTCCGACTGGGCAGGGACCGACCAGCCGGCAGCCAAAGGATGAGTTTTCCACTTGTCTACCATACCTAGAAGATCCAAGATAGCCTCCCGCACTCGCGTTGAATCTTTGGCCACCGGCGCGTTCGGGCGTGGGTTTCATCCAGCTGATCTTGCAAAGCATAGATCACTGATTCCAGTTTTCTTCTCGAACTCGAAGGGAGCCCGAGCTAGGTCACTGCAGGCGTCGTCAAGCTGCGAATAAGCCAACCTAAGCTTGACCCGCAGCTTGTTCTGCCCGGAAGATGCCTCTCAGACTTACTGTTGCAGGGAGAATATGTGACGAAGAGCCTGTGAGTGCGCAGCTGGTCTCGGGTGGCCTGCATTTCATCCAGCTTGCGAGAAAACCTAGTGGTACCTGCTGCGAAGATGAAATAGCTCCTGGGACTTGTGCGAAGCCGCGGCGGGAAGATTTTTCAGATGCGCCAATTGTTTTACTACGGAATATATCCGGACAGTGAGCTACCGGGTAGTTAAACGGAGGATGACGTGATACTTAGCTGAAGCATAAAGAGAAGAGCCAGTTCCTGGTTAGCAGCCGTAGAAGTTCAACAACGTCGATCAGCATTCGGAAGCGGTCCCGCTCACATGTCAAGTACGCGACGTGAGCCTCGAGACGTGTTAGCTGGTAATGAAGGTCTAAAGATGAAAACGAAGCTGCGACGGCTTGGATCATATTCACCTGGGCTTTTTTCAGGTCAGCTACCTGAGCAGTCAGGACTTCTAGGTGGGGTTTTAATTCGCGACCTTGGGAGAGTCAGACTTTGTGGCAACCTAATGAAGCGCATCCGTCAGCTAACCAACCACCGCACGAAGCGTTTTAATTTTCTCTGATACGTCCGGTAATCATTTCCTATTGTCTGTAGTCGATGTATTACATGATCCAGTAGTCGGCGGAGGATCGAACAAGTTATTGATCCATACTCCTCATCGGAAACGCCCGACCTGGTGCTACCCTAAACTGATGTTGGTACTGCCTTTCGTCGTTTAAATCGAGTATATATGGATCGGAGCCGCCTAGCGCGATCCATGTCTGTCACGCGAGCGAAACCTTCGCTCATTCAGTGCAACTGCTGCATTTTACAGAATCCCTCAGCTGCTTCCCGTCGGACGAAGATGGATTGTCATCAACCCAGACGACCTGACAAGTATAATCAGGACGGACAAGCAGGGCAGGAAAACAAGATAGTTAGTAAGCGGTAGTTTGGAATCTGAGGCTGTCCTTGGAGCAATCCGACCCGGTCAGCAGAAGGATAGGAAACGAGACTCACCGAAACGTGCGTGACATACGTGTAAATTGGGGTATCTGAAAGAAGATAAGTGAGATTGTGCCCCAGCCGTTGTGCGACTGTGACAAGAATCAGGGGCAGCTTTGGAGAAGCGATTCCTAGATTAATCAACTGCCGGATATGGATCACACCTGGCTATGACAACCTCTGATTGGGATCAAACTATTAATCGGGGCGGCACCCTGAGTCAACTCAGAAAGTTAGGATGATAACTGCGGACGATAAGTGGAAGGAGCACCGAGGGGTATCGGATCGGTACACAAAGATGTGGAAGGAGTGCACGGCAGGTTCTGAGTCAGAAAGCTATGTGGGCCAGGGATGAGTGCGGCAGCGAAGCCGGACAGGTTCAGCAGTACTGGGTCAGGTCAGCAGTGCTGCCCGGAACCGACCAGCGTGGACTGAATCTAAGGTAAGTGCAGTGGTCAAAGATCGTGTGAGAGGCTCCGGTGATGCTGGAAGGGCTAGTTCGCTGTAGTAGGCTGACGCGTCATTCTTAGCCGATTAGGTGGCCAAGATGAAGACAGTAACGACAACAAGCGGGCCACCATTTTTGGTGTAAGATACAGGAGCAGCCAGTATAAAAGGTACAAGCTGGTCACCATGTTATGTGTAGGGTACACCGAATGCTCGTATTGGATTAAAAAAAACAGTATACGTTTCACTTTCTAAGACACAAGTCGCTATTGATTCACAGCAGATAGTTAACAAAGCCCCCCCCTTCTAGTTGTTATTGGTTAGCCCGGGATCACAAAAGACCCAACGTAAGTCCCCTGACCGGAAGTCATTGGAATTCTTATATTCACTCAAGTCGCCTGTATTTGGAACACGGTATAGTAGTATTGGAAGGGAAGGTGAAGTTTTGCTGACTGTGGAAGAGTGTGGGATCTCACTTGGAGTTCACGTTTTGCACATGAGACCCCTTATCGTCTTTGGTTGTGCTGGCCCATTGAGTAATCTCGGTCCGGTAGTTGCGGTATACTGAAACCAATTATAACGCAAACCGGTAAGATATTCGCCCAGGGGCAACCCCAGTCCCAACCATCGTCCCGCTGCCCTATCCGGGCATCTTAACCTTCTGTCCAAGAGTCCACCAGGAGAGTGTAACTACCAGTGCTGACGAGAACACAAGGTGAGATTTCATGAGCTAGTCGTCATAACCAAGGTGATGGTAATGCCCGGGCGCGTCAGCTCAATGCTGACCCGGATCAAAACATGGATGAGCAGAGCACCCCCTCCGACAGTCAGTCATCTGAGCCCCGCGGGTGTTCGAACCTCGAAAAGAAATTCCGAGATCGACTACACTACAGAAGGGCTGGTGCTGAATAAACCAATGGCCATTAAAAGTGCTGTTAAGGCACCTTCAACGGCGAGTGATACCGTCCATATTTTTTCAGAGACATGACATACAGGATTTACATGATTCAAGCTAGATTTCTACATGATTTAGACACTTACACCGAGTATGCGCGAGTGCCTTTGGATGCCGGTATTATATTTCTGTCAAACACACAAAACAATAAAGTATCGCCCTTATACGTTATTGGCTGCTTCAGAGCTGCGCCAAATCTGTGTTTCCATCCGCGAAAAATGGCTGGAGGTCGTTAAGGTGGCGGTTTTCGGTGTCGACGGACCTATCCGATGTGGATAAGGAATAACCTTCGTTTAAAAGATTCTTTAAGAATACTATATACTATATCTGACATAAAGTTGAGCTACGACTAGGAATACTAGAGGTAGATCTGTTACATTTGCTCATTGGATTTTGCTACATAATCATTATAGACTTTAGATGTGATACCGTTTATCTCTTTATCTCTAGTAGCTGGAAAAGCTAAAGCAAGTCGTATGCCCTTTCCGTCTGGGGTTGGCGTACTCGTCAGATATGCGCTGTAACATAGAACGTTTACTTAATTGCGCACGATAAAGACGCGTCGGCTATGACCGTTTTCGCATGTAAGTTTGGTGGAGCCGATTCCGAATCCATAAGAAAGTTGTAGGGGGAAGTCGGATTCCCACTAACCTTTACGACCAATTGTCGGAGAGGGTACTGCGTTGATCCTGATCAGCACTAGAATCGGACGAGTCATCACTAGAATGACTGGCCCGATCCTCCCGGTCGGAAGAAGGGTCATCAAGTCTGACAGAATCCAAATTCAACTTCATCTCACCTTGTGTACCCATTGGTATTTGATGGTTACACTCACTCAGGTGGACTCTAGATGTTTTCCGAATCAGGTCGGAGGGGGTGTCTTCCTCGGGACGTGGTTGTTCTCTGGTAAAAATCTCCACCGAGAACCGATCAGGGGTGATACTACGTACGAGTACCGTAAAGGTCGGGTCGGGATTCCTTAACCTACCGGACCAACCAATAAAACGAGAGATAACCAGTAGCCACGAAAACCCACGATCTTCCACAGTAAACCACAACGTTATTTCCATGTGGGCTTTCCAAATAGTGAAACGTGTTCCAAACGCGTCGGCGTGAGGGGTGAGGGTTGAAACCTTAAACAATCCCGTCGGGGAACTTCCGGTAAGCCAAACTGCGTCTATGCGCGTCTTAACGAGGAATTTAGTTAAGCGCCAGGGCCTAGTTAAACCTGTGCTCCCAATGACCGCGACACGTGTCGGAGGGACTCTTTGCTTAGGGGTAAGTTCAACCTTGTTATTTAAAATGCAATATCTAATAACTAATGTACCATATACTATCTTATGTGACTTACCTAATACTTCGATCTTGACTGTGTTATCGCAGGGTTTGACTACCGTTCTTCGTTGATCTTCAACCTGATTCGTACCACTTTTGACCGATCTTCAACTGATCTTCGATTTGGTCTTCGACTGATCTTTAACCGACCTGATCTCGACCTGGTACTTCTGGAATTAGCTCGGAATCGACTCGGAATCAACTCTGTGATAACTCAGCGCTGGAAATTGGCACCTGAAAATTGGTCGGGACTGGCTCGGGATCGCTCTCTCACTGATTTAATCTCGACTTCTGCCTCTGACATGCGTTAAACCTTGTGATATCGATTCGAGATCAGACCCAATAAAGGTCGACTCAGGCTGATCCCTTCCTTGATGTCGATCGGTGAACGTTTTTGTGCTGGTTTTCGTAACCGGTTTCAACTTGCATCGGCTGATATATCCTATGCTGTAGATATGAACTTCTTTTACTCTCTAGTCCACCATGTCTTAAGACTGGGCCGACGCATTTAACCGACCAGCCAAAACACCACCGTCACATCAATCAGACCCCTCGGATCACAGATGGTCAACCTTGAAAGTCATACTCCATCATATCCGATATACCGAGCCACCCGTAAATCTGCTCTGTCGTCCATATTTTAACCGGTCCGAATTTAAAGTCGGACTGGTCCGGTATCTGGTATCCAATCGTGATACTTGCTCGGTCCACTTCGCCTGGGACAGGGTGTACTAACGAAGACCTTCGTATATTCTCCACTTTTCCAATAACCCGTTATTACTCTCGACATTCCAACGTTGGATCGGTATGTCCCACCTATCAACGGTTCTGTCTTGCCCTTCCATGATGGGTGTCCTTGCAACCACCAATCAGATGGTAAAGGTGAAGCGAATCGGAAAATACAGATATAAGCTGTGGGTCACTTATATCTGTATTTTGCGATTCGCTTCACCACAGCCGCCCCTTAGACTAATAGCAGCCGCAAAACGACTGCAGTTTGATTCACTTCATAAAAACGTTTACCAGCTGGCGACTATGAACGATCCAGCTTCATTCCCTGATTCTCATCTGACCTCTTCACCAGACCTTTCAACGGGAACTTCGTCGCCTCAATCAAGAGCCGGCTTATCTGCTTCACCTACCTCGACAGCTTCGATCATGACAAGCTGTCGTCCACCAGTGATGACCTTGACTAACTTTAGCCCGCCCCAGAGTTTCGCCACTCTCCTGAGCCATTTTTACGCTATTTGGAGCAGCTGACGCTTCCGGTGGAATGGACTGGCTCATTGTCTCTAGGCTTGGCAGACATCAGCCGCCTTCGAATGAGTCTCCAGGATGTGGTTCCGGAACTGGTGTCCTTGTCGGAAGCAAACCGAACGCTTCGCGTCAGTCGATTTAACCAACAAGTTAAGATGGATCGCCAAGTGCGTGAATCCACGGACCTGGCTCAGCGTTTGGCAGATTTACGCATGGATTACGACCAGCCAACGCTCTTCATGTTGATTCGGTCCGAAACCAATCGAATTTGGAGGACCGTGTCCGACGATTGACGGTCGAGCGTGACTGTTTATCCACTGATCTTACCGCTTTACGAACTTCGGCCAAGCCGTTCGACACGGTCGGCTCGATGCAGTCCATGATCCGAGCTCTGTTTGTTACTGTCCATGATCAGGGTATGTGTCTTTTTGTTTTAGTTCATTCGATATATGCGACTGACCCTCTCCATTTCCTCCAGATAAACAAATTGAGAACGTTAAGAAGTCGATGGTTACAGTGACAGACCACCTACAGCGACTTGAAAACCATCATGATCATGATCACCTGAT
Source organism: Sclerospora graminicola (assembly GCA_001887855.2). NCBI lineage: Eukaryota > Oomycota > Peronosporomycetes > Peronosporales > Peronosporaceae > Sclerospora > Sclerospora graminicola. The sequence goes on along the minus strand of MIQA02023045.1, from coordinate 2,068 downwards.
TCAGGAGAAAGCTATAGCGGTCCAGGACGTGGATAGTCTGGAAGAGCAAGCTCGTCACATTGACATGCAGGTCGACTTTCTTATGAACCAGCTTTAGCTTTCCCGTTCTAGGGCCAACCGGTCCGGCATACAGAAACGCTAATGCGATGCCCGGAAGGAGGCCGACGATTGTCGACAAGAGATGGCTCCCGCTCGGGTTAACTTGGAGACTTTAAGGCTGGAAGAACACACTTGGACTAGTCGTCTCGCGACGTTACAGACTGCGGTTTATCAGGCGGTCGACCAGTGGTCTGGTCCGAATGCCATTTCGGCATCCTTTCGGCATGCCCTGCGTGAATTCCCAGGGTTGGTTGGCGCTCTTGGTCCCAAGGCCGATAGACCATCCAATCATTCTTTAGAATCAGGTCGATCCCTCCAACTTTTTCACCTGCTCCACTTTCGCCGGCTGATACGGAACCAATTCAACCTCCGGTTAACGAACAATTCTTATCTCCTCCTGCATTGCCTAATTCTTCCAAGACGAAACCAAGTCCTGCGCAACCGGTCTTCCAAACGAATCTTCCGTCGATTCGGATCAAGATCTTACGCCGTCTGGTTTGACGATCAACAAACGGAGTGGTAATTTTTTCAGTACGCCGACTCCGGCTTAACGTTCTCGGCTCTTCGATCCGGACTATGATGATGATTCGACTGATGTTGAGGAACAGGTTCGGACAGCTCTGGACAAATCGCGGAGCACCAGTCGGCGAGTCTCGAAGCCGATTTCGGCGAAACCGGTCTCTTCTAGCCCGATAATTGACTTGCCGCCTTCGGACGAAGATGAAGGGGTTGAGCTGGAAGATAAACAACGACCGCATGTCCCTGCAGGGGCAGGTTATTTCTCTTCCAGCTCAACCCCTTCATCTTCGTCCGAACCTTCCCCTGCAGGGTCAGGCGGTCGCCCGTCAGCTGGTTCCCGATCCACGGGTTGACTAGCTGGTTTCACTGGTGCCTTCATCCCAGCTGAATTTTCGGCTCTCAAGGAGGATGACTACAGTTACGACCCAAACAAACCGTTCATGGATCTCTACTATATTGCGTCGGACGAGCCGAATGCGGACGAGCTCGAGCTTCGCAAGCCTTGGTCTGGAACTCAGGTGGGGGGTCTGACCCCGAGGGTGTTCGATGTCAATAAGAAATCAGTTACCCGACTTTTCTCTCGCCCGGTAGGTGGATTTTTCAGCCCCGATCACCATCGCCTTCACATCATGAGTGGAATGCCCTGTTGATTATACCAACTGCGATGCAGGTCCTGCTTGATTCGAGACCTTGGGAAGTCTTGCTGGTTCACATGCCTGAGTCGGACCTCCCTGACCGGCCGTGGTCTCTCGAATTCCAGACACGATTGGACCGGCTCTACAAGAACAATGCCCTGGCGATAAGGGAATCTACCCACCAGGTTGCCATTTCCAAGAATATGCGTGAAGAAAAGCTGGATGACGGGCTACTATAACGGCCGCAAGCGTCGCCGAAGCAAGGTCGGTGTCGCCTGGGTTTCGGTCTGCGACTATGTGGTGGACAGCGTGCAAGCTGGTAAATGTGATATGGACGTTCTTTCGGTCCTGCCCCTACCAATTCGTCGCGTGGAAGTTGAAGGATTATTACCGAATGCGGGAGATGGTACCTAGGATATTGATGCAAGTCTCCGCTCGGCACGCTACAGGGTGCCTTGACCGCAGTTGATCGCCAGGATCCTTGGAACCATCCGGGGTCCCAAATCTTTGGTATGCGTAAGAAATATGGTCCCTAATCATCGCGATAATCGGTTTACATTTCATTTTTCCTTTAAATCCATCAATATATCGCGATCGCCATTTGCTTTCCTTTCCCATGCATCCATTTTCATGGTCACATCTTCAGGTTCACGATCGCATCTCCATTCTTTCTATTAGGTCGTTCCACATGCATATAAATACGTATTTATCCAATCCAAACCTGTAATGGGGTGCCATTACATAATTGATATTTAAGTAGAAATATCACAGTTCAATTTCAGACTTAATGTCTGAAATGCGAATATTGGATTATA
>MIQA02023044.1:0-26660 GCA_001887855.2 Sclerospora graminicola | reverse complement strand
AGATGAATGAACCTGCCAAGAATACTCGTCGCTAGAAATTCTCCGGATTATTAGGGCAAAAATGAGTGCTTTAGGAATTCTGTCAATTTTTCTTGCCACGAGGATGGCAGCTCTTTCATCTCTAATCCATAGATTACCATGCCATTGAAAAGACCCCCATAAATCTTCCATTTGTAGTGACATGAATCCGTGATTAGGGATTTTGTCGATATTGATACGAATGGTTACGATATGACCGAGGGTCATTGCTTTGAATGTATGTATTGTTTTCTTAATGTCCATGACAATCAAGGTCGTCAGATGTTGGTTTACATATTGTTTAAGTCCTAGAATCTGTATACTGGGTTAGGACCTAACCATTGACCAGTTACCGCTGCCAATGAGAACGTCTTTCGATATAATGTCCGTGTCTAAATGGAGCTTGCATGGAATCCCAGGGTGGGTGAGATCAATGCGTGCGTACTGGAAGTGTCCATTCCCCTCCATAATAGCCAGGCCCTTCGATTTACATCATAGGCTGAAATAAGCCACATCATTGCGTCTTTTAACCGCTGAACCCTTATTGAAATTGAAGGTGCTATAGGCCCTAGGCCTTCTGCCTCTCTAGAAGTATATAGCAAACTTGGTGAAATTTCGTGACGTACAGGATTAACATCCTTGGTTGTTTTCTGCCAGATAAAGTTTTTCTGTAACTAAATTAAACGCAGCATAAGGGATGAAATACTTTTGCCGTGAAGAGTACCGAGAGGATTGCTATCGAATTAAACAATAGGATTCGATCTATTATCGATACTCCACATTGCGTTGCCGTTGCCAATCTTATTTGTATGTTCCTAATTCGTAGAGACCGGTTCTTAGGAATTATGTTTCCATGTCCTATTTCATAGCCCAAATAGCGAACAGTCTCCTGGTTGAACAACTGGAATACCATACCATTTCTTTAGCGGATTCAGGAATAAAAAGTCACTTTAACTGGTCTGAATTTTAAGACCTGAAAGGTTTCCAAATCTTCGGACCAGTGTTAACGCTGCAGGTACTTGGTGTGTCTTTTTGAGGGATAAAGTAGAGTCGACCACAAATGCTGAAAATGTATGTGTCTTACCCTGAGATTTCTGTGACGGGAAAAATATCTTCTAACTTTGTTGATTGCTCAATTACTAATGCGAGCGGTTCAACCGCAATGATGAACAGTAAAAGGAACAAGGGACATCCTTGTCGTATTCCAGACTTTACTATTATTGGGCTGAACTTTTGTTTGTTAACGAAAAAGCAGCCATTGTTCGATTGTGTAACATAGTCATCAGTTTTAAAATTGCAGTAGAAAATCCAAAAAGTGTTAAAGCCGTGAATAGGTAATCGCGATCCAGAAAATCATACGCCTTAGGACAATCTAAAAACAATACACCAGCATTCTGTCCGTCGTCTTCATTTCGTGTATGGGTATTATTCTTTAACGTGGCCATCATCATCGCCACCGCTTTATCCATTCTTCGTTCTACCGCGAATTCTTGTTGGGTTTCACCAATACGTGTACCCAAAAATGGTTGAAGTCTTATTGCAAGGGACTTGGCGAAATCTTGTAACTCGTTTGAAGAAGAGAAATAGGCCTCTAATCTAGGGCATTCGTCGAATCCCCTTTCTTTTGAAGTGGTATCACGATAGCTTTAAGGAATGAAGGAGGGGGGAGCTCCGAGAAGCTGATTATACAATTAGACTAAAGGTCCAACTAGCTCATCACGTAAATATTTATAGAAGTCGTTTCCTAACCCATCCTGCCCCGGTGCTTTTCTTCGCTCTAGAGCCTTGATTGCTACAACCACTTCCTCGTCATGAATAGATTCCATGAATAGTGTATTTTTTTGTTGCGTAACTCGTCTATGATCCGTGATTGTCATAAAATCAGTTAAACCGGCTGACATTTTTTGTGTCAGGATATCAGCATAACGTTTACCCAGTATATTCCTCGAGATGAGGATGAAACGGTCTGGGATAGATGTGGAGTCTGAAAATGCAGGCCCTTGACCAGAATCGATATGCGTCACAGATCGCTTCCTTTCCCAGATTGCAGTTCGACGGAGTAACCATCGAATGTTCTGTACCAACCAATGTAATTTCCTGCCTCGTCTCACAAGGATAGTCTTGTGCATGTCTGCTCGTGTTGCGGTTATGATTTGTTTACGCGTACAGGCATTGTTGCGGATTTGCCGTCTAAGTTGCTTTACTCATCGTTTTCGTCTTCGAGCTGACTTTATTATTGACTGATAAATCCCGTCTTGGCATTCCGCAACCCAGTGGTCCCAGTTTATTTTCCCTCTCTCCAAGTCTACCAATCTCTGAGTGATAAAGGATCGATAAGATTGAGCAATTGTCGGGTAACGAAAAGGGTACCTAGGAGTAGGCCGTAATCTCTTCTCGTTTTATCAGTTGTACCTGGCTGTCTCATAATTAGTAATACTTGTTCGTGATCAGAATACACTGGGGTACTACGTCTGGTACCAACTAGGTAATGAGTCAGAAAAGTAGAAGCGTTCAATCTGGCTGGCGCTTTTCTCCCTCGATTACATGAAATGACCGACAGGTGCAATCTGTTCATCACAAAAAAACGATTCGGTAAGCGTGCGTGTATCAATAAGCCGTAATTGGTGTATTAAAGACGACAACACTTCAATCTCAGATTTATCCGATCTGGATCCACCATATCTATCCAGCGAAGGCAATTCGACGCAATTGAAGTCTCCCGCCAGATCGGATCCACATTAATATATAAGAAAGTGTTGAAAAAATTGTTCCCGTCTAAACGCATCCCCTGACGGCGCATTAATATTAACTAGTACGTAATCGTTCCACTGAATTGCTATAAAACGTTTCGTCCATTTTTCTTTGCGCCATATTGAGATATGATCTTCAATGGCTGGGTGGATAAGAATAACCACTACCCCTTTCTTTTTGTTTGCTACACTCCAGAGAGTAAGCATTTTACCAGTACCATGTCGACCCCATAAACGCTCGCAAGATCCGATTGCTCTTAGTGGGTGGTGATTTGAGTTTCTTGCAGCATAAATACGGGGTTGAGAAAGTGTGACTTACAATCTCCAAGCTGTCAGCCAAGCTGTGATATCCGTCGTTTTGAAGCCATTGACATTTTGGCTGATAATATGTAAAACGGTTGGTCCAGATGTACCCAGTTATGTGGGACAGAATTCCATATCCTTGAATAGTTGTCTTGTTGCATATGTGTTGTATAAGGATAAATCAAAGCTTTGGAGATGAGTACTTGGCCTGGTGAAGAAATCTAGTACTTAGTGGTGATGGGATCGTGACCGAACCATTATTTCTTCCGTTGTAGTATTCGATGGTGTAGGTATTGGAACATGAGTTGTCTTAATACAATCTCCCAGATTGATCCACGCATCTGATTGACCCTCTAGTACATCTTGAACTTTCCTTGTGTACATTGAAGACGCTGTCCTTGTCCAAAAGTGCATCTGTAAGAGGGTCATTATGGAAACGATAAGGTGAAATTCCTCACCCAAAATTGCTGCTAACTCCTTCGCATGTATGTGTGCGCACAGTAGGCATCTCGCGAATGTCACAACTAATTTTGGTGCACATAATTTGATAATGGACTGTTCCCGTATTTGGCCCGTTTTAAGTATTGCCCAAACTTGCGAACTGTCCATTACTGCTTGACGGTGAGATGGATGGGATAATGTCGCAAGCCGACTTTCCCATTCCACAAACAACTGATTCGAAATACCCGACACTTCACTTCCAAAACTCCCCGTCTAAGATTGTTGAATGATCGGGTCATGTCAGCCCTGAGGAAATCGCCAGAGCATGAAAAACTACACGTTAAAAGAGAATGAAGCAATAGTGCAGATCATCTGGACACGTTGACCATGCGAGAACAGGTCGGCCTCACAGTTACGGATCCAGTTATGTTGGGTGAATTGGCGAATATTAACAGGTTACCAGAGATAAGCGGTCCGACCAAGGACGAAAAAATCCACCTGTACAAATCCAACCAGTCTAGAGAAGGACGGTTCGATGACCAGGGCTGTGAAACAGATACCCAGACCCGGATGGAACAGGAGCCACTCTATGGCGACAGGAGGTGCATCTAGAGGCACCTCCAGCTGATCTAGTCAGTGACCGGTCGGCCAGCTCGAAGAACAGACGATAAGTCGCATATACGTTCAAGTTCCGGTCAAGGTTATTGACCAATGTGGAAGGCAGGAGGTGGACCGAAGTGGAAGGAAAGGTTGGACGGATGAAAAATAGAACAAGAGCTAAACGAAATTTTGAGAGGCATATGAGATTGGACAAGAGAAAGAAAAAATAAATAAACGATCCATGTCACCCTTCACTGTGGACGACTATACTTGTTGCGGAGCCGGGGCACTTGAGCTCCAGTATAATTTGGGGAATGGATACGGTATTGATTGCGCCAAGGGTTCTGCCGGTCGATATCTTCCAAAGATTCAGAAAGAGAGGTTGTTTGTTCCGAATTACCTAGGTCATGATACCATGTGCCATCTTCGTCTGGTTCCCCTTTTTCTCAATTTTTAGGTTCGCCAAGTGAAAATACAAAAAGAGAAAGGAACAGGTCCAGGTCACAAGCACCGCTCCTGATACCAACCAAGACAAGGGCACATAAACGGACCCATGCCTCAGTATTCCGATTACGCCTTCGTTTCCGGTAAGCGAAAAAGTTCTGAGGGGCGGATCGGTTCGTCGATCCTCCGCCGAAATTTATAAGAAGCGTGTAGATTCCCAACTAGCACGGGCGTGGGCAGAAAGGAAATCCCAGTATTTCTCTTGGAAGTCGGCGAACCACTCGCCCTCGTATCCGGCCTCTCAGTGGCCAAAATTTCCCAAGGTTTCGCCTTCATTAACTTTTTAACCGCCCCTGACTGCACCAGCTCGGGGCGCCAAGCTGTCTTGGGGGCACCTTGAGAGAAGGGAGGGATATCCAGAAGGTAAACCAAGATAAGGAATGAGTGAGTCGGGTACTGGAGACATCAGCAAGACTCAAGATAGTGAACTGCTCAACCGGCCAAGGTTGAATATCTTACCGATCCGGCTCGCGTATGAGGCGACCGTGACGTAACCACAGGATGAAGACTTTCGGGAGAGGCGGCTTGGGAGCAGAATGGCGCAGCTGGACCTTAGGTCCGGCTGAAGGAACATAGTCGAGAAGTTGCGTTCTGAGGCTGCTCTGGATGAGCAAGAGAGAAAAGATTGAGTGCAATGGGCTGGAGAGCCAGCCACCGATGGCCATCCGTCAGCCAGTATTGAAGTGGTGTCTTCACCTTCTTTACGATCATTTGAGTACCGGAATGAGTTTGTAGTCTTCTCATGCTGCGCCACGATTAGGAAGTCGGTCAGATCTGTATACAAGGCCATTCTCCTAGCGTCAACAACAGGTGCGGTGTCATAAATGGGCGTGCCGCACAGCTGGTCTTCCAGTTCACGGCGATTGCATGGCGGCAGACCAGCCCCAAGGAAGCGAGGATCGAGGAGAGATGACAGACCGTGCCCCACACCATACATAAACCGGACTCAGGAAAGCGCGCGCGTCGTCAAAGAATCCATCTCTCGGTCGGTGATCAATGCTCGTACACGGACAGCAGCGAACATACCTGGATGCGCATGGAAATCAAGTAGAACTTCAGAAATTGGAACACTGTAAGACGGGTACCTACCGATGAGCGCGTCGGTATGCTCGAGGATGGCGAGAGCCTTCTTCACCTGGATGACAAAGTCGTTGCCGGTGACGAGGTCATTGATCTTCTGTCGCTCAGACTTCTGCGCCACTGCCCCGACGACAAACTTCCGAGCGCTGACAATGCCGTGGATCAGACGCTCTGATGCAAGCCGTGACGAACACACTTGGATCGTCCCCCAACGAGTTGGCGCTGGTCGAACGAGGCCTAAAAGCCTTGGGTTTTTGCTCCTGGTGCAAGCGGGCTTTGATGACATGATGATACTGAAAAAAATTGACCAAATCCTTGCACGCAGAAATGAAGTTGAGCATATCCGCGAGCGGATAACCCACAGGATATGTCGCTTCAATATCGCCGACCTTCATGGTCTTTGTTGCGGAGAACACATCCTTTGCGAAAAGGTGCGCACGCGCTTGATGTCCTGCGCAATCCAATCCGCGCTGTGACCCTGTTGACCGGTGGATACTGATTCGAGGAACAAGGTGACGCTGGGAGATGTGGCCATGGATTTGACAATAAGCTAGTTCTTGACATTCAACCACCAATCCGTTACCAGGCATAAATGGGCGCCCTTCATGCGAATGTCGACGTTCCCCTTGATCCGATCGTAGCACTTGTTCAACAAATCGCACCTACGAGCTTCTTGCGGTTTGGAAGAATGTTCTGGTCCGGCCGCAACACATTTATGGGTTGCTGCAAGTGAACATCGTCAACGCGCTGGAAACACGACCCTGTGGCGTAGTAGTGCATGGCCATATGAAGCTGGAATTTCTCCTTCTCTGATCGTGATAACGCAGGTAAGCAGAACTCCTTGATGGACTGCTGCTTCCGAAATCTCGAGCCCGTTCATGACGCGACAAACTCGGAGCACTTATTCCGATGGGTGGCCGCAGACGCACTCTTTTTGCGATGCTTTGATGAGATGTCAGCAGTGTTTGCAGACCGTCGACAAAAGCTTCTGCGGGCACGCCACATCCGTGAAATACCCCCATAGCGTGCTCTGCCGACGGCCAGCCTTTCGCACCGATCCAACTTCCTCGTCAATGACTGGTCCCTCCTCAACGAGCAACTCATCATTCAGTATCTCGCCGGGGTCATCCGACAACACGACAACATCACTCATGTCAGCCATGAAAATGTGAATGCGACTGGCCACGGACTCCACGACGATTAAGACAAAAAAAAGATTCTCCCTCAGCCGAACAAACATCGGGTGTCCTTGAAAAACCCGATTCTAAAAAACCGCGTGATGCCAGCCATGCCTGAAATACGTTATTTAAGTTTAAAAAAATGACCAATGTATAATATTTAGTGATTCGTTTTGTTTAGTGTCGTCGTACAAAACACCGCTGTGGTACAGTATATGCACGGTCCCTGTAAAGTATTACGAGGTCGTTGTGGTACCAAATTGCTACCTTTTTATAGAATGATATCGGCGAGATTGAACTCCGCGGTAAAGGGTGAAGCCTGCTCCTGCTCCATTATTCACACCTACAAGAGCTTTCATCTTATGACGTCATCTTCATTAATGACGACGCCCCACCTCTGGGTTGTATACTTCACAATATAATGTGAAGTATTCGTTCCATCCCGGGACCATTGGTCCTGTTGTGAAGATAATACTACTCGACCACGGGCCCTATTCTGTCCCATAATCCGGCGGCGATCTGGTTACGATGTTCTTCTTAAAACTTTCTACTTGCGTTTCATCGATAGTTTGCTTCTCCAATGACTAACTGTAAAAATGAAGTATTCCAGACGCATCTTATAATGTTCTACATGTATCAATTTTGAAAGCCAGACCTGTTGTTAAATAATAACGCTATTTTAAAAAAATAGGGCGTTCTTATAAATATGAACGCCCTATTTTATAACATACTCCTTAAGTAAGACCTACCATAAAGAAGGTACAACGTACCGTAATGAATCTATCAGTATGTGACGTGCGCACAGAGGACAGCTTCGCACTCCACAAGAAACTATCGGAAAGCGTAGCCTTCCAATTGTCCAAAGCTCCGGTCCATAAGTAAGTCAAAACGTACTGGTATTGAAGATAAAAAAATATTTTTCTGCTCATTTGATATGTTGGGTGAATTTCTAATAGCGTAGCCTTCCAATTGTCCAAAGGTTCGGTCATTAGTAAGACAAAACGTACTAGTATGTAGCGGAGTCATCCCTTGTGCTCAAATTCAACCCTAAAATAATGGGAAATATTATTCTGAACCCTCGAATTGATACGTTGACCCCCATTTACAAAAAAGGACGCAGCATTTTTAAGATCTCTAAAATCTATCAGCTGCTCTGTCCACTGAAAGAGTGACGATCGTGCTATGCGAGTGGTTTCTCGCTGCTCCTGCAAGTTTGGAGTCGATCGAATTGTTTTTGACCAAAATCTACCAGGAAGCAATACCAGTTATTCTTGTTCAGGCATTGGCCAGTTCAAACTTCAAATGATGCAGAGAACAATGTATTCCTGGGTTTGCAAGGCTCCGGTAGGCGTATAGGCCCCATTCTACTCTCGAGACAAGCGACCAACGATCCATCAAATGTTGAGGAGCTCGTGAATGCTCTAGTGGCGACAACGACCGAAAGAAACAAGACCATGGACAAGACGTGCTCAACACCGTGACGTTGGTACTAGAAAATGCGATGTATGCTCGTGTCGAGCTAGCCAAGCTGACGCCATTATATGCAGCAAGATTGTGAGAAAAATTGAACCAACAAAGTTCGTCGTTGTACTGTGCTGCAATGACATTTGAGCTACTCGTGACGTGCACAAGTGAAGGAGATATGATCGTGTTCATCTATCAGTGGCTAAAGAGTGATGGTGCATTGGGATAGGTGCTGCAAACGTATCTCAAGCTTGCATGTCTGGAAATTACTGACATGACGAGCAAGTTTCAACACAATACAGCCATTAATATGGCCAATATTCGCACTGTCGTGTTTAATTCGCTTTACAACGATAGCAACTCACGATACCAATTGACGGCAGCGCTGGGCGTCTGTGTCGGCCTTCAAGGGTTTGGTAGTTTTCCATTGAATGAAAAAAGACGGATTGAAATGTTGCAAAGCCTCGACAAGCTTGAGTCGTGTTTATCGTCGCGGGCTGGTAGCCTCGCATTCTCGTGATTGTGTTTGTATGGTACCCACTCGCTCCAGAGTTGAGCTACCAATTTGATTCGACTACCGGTATTGCGTTAACGTAACACAGCGGTTTTCCGCAGTGCAGCAGTTTTCCGCAGTACAGCAGTTTTCCGCAGAAACCATCAGCTGGTCAATTATATGTCTGTATTTTTGATACGCGTGCCACGATTGGCCGATTAATCGAAAGCAGCAGTTTTTCGCAGTAAAGACTTTCCGCGAAAAACTGCTGTTTTCGATATTTTTGGTGGGGTTTTCGTCGACTTTTGTCAGTTTGTATATTTTTCGGAGACATCTCTAAGGATAACCCTTTACACCGCCGCCTAGTCCATGATTCGAGCTTTTCATTAGTTCATGCGGATTCCACCAGTCTGCTGATTGAACAAAATTATCCTAATTTACTTAGGTACCCAATTTCCTACGTTAATAATAACTACCTAGTAACGGTAACTTACTGTAACACTATTTTAGAAATGTTGCGTCCTGTTTTGTAAATGGTGTCAACGTATCAATTCGAGGGGGTCAGAATAATGTTTCAATAACCTAATCTGGAAACTCTAACCCTCACCCACGGAAATTTTAACCCGCGCCCACTTCCGCACCCATCGACAGTTGACCATTATTGGGTCATTTAATAACGAATTCTCTGTACGAATAATATGAAGCGCAAAAATACATCGTGAAAGTTGTTGGTGTTGTGGTAAAGTGACTTATGAAATAATTTAAAGTACTTTCCAAAGGGCGCATTCTGATTGGCGGAAATACGGACCAAGGGCGCGCGCCCCGGATAGCCGCCGCCGAGGAAGACTACAACAGTGGGTATCACTCGCATGACGCTGGGCCCAAGGGGAGCAGCGCGTGTGGCGACGGCCAGGAGACTTGGAGGACGTGAGGATCCGGGTACGCCCGAGCGGAAGAACGCCAGTCAGTACAGCGTACAGGCCTGGCGGACGGCGACGGCGGATCCAGAACCGAAGGAGGAAGTCGAAGACGCGGATGGGCGGATCAAAAAGGAATGTCAATCTGGCAGCCCGGCCGCCCCCTCAGTCGCCCCTCAAGTCGCCCCTCAAGAGAGCCTTCAGGTGCCGGATCACCTGCAAAACATGTTTTCGGCGATGATGGAGCGATACTTGGAAGAGCAACGTCGGCTGAGCGCCAGCCGCGGCAGTCCGAAGTCACCGGACCAGCCAGCTCGTCGTGGAACGCAGGCGTCCGAACCAGTCCAGTACTATGCGAGGGAGCCGAGTGACGAAGACATGGAGTCGGTGCAGTCCAAGCAGAGTGAACCCCATGCCGCCCCGCCGAGCCGCCAGACAGGTCGCCGGACCGGACGTCGGCCAACGAATAGGAAGCTGTCTCTCAGCGACGTGGATATGGAATCCGTCAAGTCGGCCAAGTACCATTACGATCCGGATGACCTGGATCTGGGGATGGCCCGCCGAGCCCATATGGCCTCGGCCCAAGCGTTTGATGCGGATTCGGGAGCGATCACGAGGGTGCGAATGTCGGCCACGTCCGAGCTGAAAGACTTCACCGGACGCGACACGGACGAGGACCAAGCCCGAGGATGGCTGAGCAAGACGAAGTCGGCATTTCTCAGAGACCGGACGTCGGACTATGAGAAATGCCTGATCTTTGGGGATTTGATGAAAGGTCCAGCGAAAAACTGGATCCAACAGCTCAGCCGGGAAATCCGAGGAAACTGGAGGGGATTGGCCGGTGCGTTCGAGGAACAATACTGCGGATCTGGAACGTCAGCGGCGCGACAATATTTCCACACCAAGAAGCGAGCGGATGAGACCCCCCTGGAGTATCTCCATCGCTTAAATGTCGCTGGCATGAGGGCGGATATCCCCGTTAAAGAAGATGCCAGCCGGTCGGAAGCCGCCCGTGAACATGTGGAACATTTCATCAGCACGTTGGACGATCGGGAGCTGGCAGACCAGCTGGCGTTACTGCGGTTGAAGAATACCACGGAGCTGGAATTGACGTTGCGCACCTACCTAAGAGCGAAGAAGCGAGGCCCCAAGGCGGCAGTTGGAACCGGCCGTTTCAAGTCCCGATTTAACGCGGATCAAGGAGGCCGGCCGCCATCTACCAGGACGGCCCGAGCCGTCCGCATGGTCGCCCGAGAGTCAGACGCGACCAGCTCGGAAGAGGAGTATCAGCGATCCGGGGGCGAGTCTGAGGAGGAACAGTATCGGTACCTTTTCTCGGCAGAAGCCAGTCAGCCGTCCAGGCTGCCAGCCGGGTCCGGTCAGCCGAAGGGTTTTCCGGATCGAACTGACCAGGATTACCCCAGGCGCAAGTGCACCCACTGTGGGTCCATCAAGCATGACGACCGGAGCTGTTGGAAGCGGCTGACGTGCAAGAAGTGCGAGAGGAAGGGACACCCGGCGGAACACTGCCTGTTCACGTGTAAGACTTGCGGGGAGGTGCATGAGGCGGGACTGTGCCCAATTGAAGAATTCTACAACCAGATGAAGAAGTGGTACGTCCCGACCAAGCATGCTGGAATGCTGCCGCCCGGAGTGGAAAAGATGTTAAACTAGATCGCTCGCCAGGTTGGAATCTGGTTCGAGCCGAGCGGTCTAGTGTTAGTATCTATGCATATGTCGGTAAAGAGGATAATCAAGAAGCAAAGCAAAGGATAACCGACAATACATGTAAGTTTGACGATTACGTCATCCGGTCCCCGGCCGGCACGGCTGACCCCTTCCTGGTGAGCAGTATACGGACGGATGAGTATTCCCGGTCTGAAGTGCGAATGGAATTAAACCTGTTACCTGGCGAGTCGCGAGGTTATTGGAAGTATCATTCGCCGGATAAATGGTTCAAGCAGGCCAAGGCGGATGGGAAAATCAATAACCAGAAAGCTACCATGCTGTTCGACTCTGGCGCGAAAGTGTCTATCGTAGACACCACCTTTGCTCGTAAGGTGGGGTGTGAGATAGACGAGACGAAGCGGCAGGAATATATCGGCATTGGAGAAAGTTCATACATGACCCAAGGAAGGACAAGAGTCAAGATTACGTTAGCTGGGTCTTTGGTATATTATTTTACCGCCTGGGTAGGCAAGCTGGCCGGGCAGGATGCAATTTTGGGCATGGACTTTATGGTCCCGGCCGGCATACGGCTGGACTTATCGCATGGAACATTGACGTTGCCGGACGAGGTACAGATCCAGCTGGCCGGCCGGCGGCCCTTATATGGCGCCCACGTCCAGTTCCTCAAGCTAGGTCAGTTTGTAACGGTGCCAGTGGGAAAAGCGGTGGAAGTAATGTTACGACCACACGACCGGCGGAGTAAGTTATGGCTGACAAGGGGCGAGTGCTGGGTACCATCGTTTGTTAAAGGGGTGGTCATCTCAACTCTATAAGCGTGACCAACATCTCTGAAAAACCCCTCACCTTGCATGAAGATGTGATTATTGGAATGTGGCTGGCCGAGGACAAAGTGCCCCGCCGGCCGGGCTATGTCACTATTGGCTCAAGACGCTATATCGAGTGGCAAAACCTGGCTTTTCAGGCAACCACCGATCTGGTCAGCGAAGAGGAAGAATTAGAAGAGGACCAGACTCCGATGGTGGATAAACCCGAGTACCGGACCCCTTCTAAAATATTGACGCGGAGCCGGCCGTCGCCGGATCCGGCTGAATGTATTGGCCGAGGCTACGCCCCGATCGCGGAACTGGTTTTGCCCACTCAGAGGAAGACGGACGAACGACAGGGTCGGGAGAAAGGATCAAGCGGAGTTGCATATGCGGTCAACCCCGATGACAGTTGGTTTGACGACCGAAGTGAAGGCGGATCGGCCCAGCCGGCCGAGCAGAATTCGGAAATAGCCGAAGGCGGATCGGCCCAGCCGGGAATTCGGAATAGCCGAAGGCATCGCCCAGCCGGCCGATCAAGATCCCGAAGCAGCCGAAGCCGACCAAGTCTGCATTCATGAAGGGGGCGAGCTATATGTTGAAGGCATGGAAGATCAGATGGCGGTACTACCTGAGGTAACCCCCTGCCCCCCAGCAGTCACTATTGACGATCTACAAGTGGGAGACCCGGATGTGAACACCCCGGAAGAGATCGGCAGATTGAAGGATATTATATGGAAAGACGACATCTGCTGATCGGACCAGGGAACGCACTTCCTCCGGCCGCCCATGGGGCGGTATGTGATATTGATGTGGGAGGCGCCAAGCCGGTCGCACAGAGATGCCGAAGAGTCGCCCCCCAGTATCGGGAAAAGCTGTCAGAGCTTATCAAGGGTTTGCTGGCCACCAAGATAATTCAGCCGTCCACCTCGCCATGGGCCTCGCCCATTGTAATTATTATTAAGAAGAATGGGGTGGATATAAGGTTGTGCATTGACTACCGGCTGGTGAACCGGCTGACTAAGCTGATGATTTACCCGATGCCGCTGATAAACGACCTGCTGGAGGACTTGGATAAAGTTTTGTGGTATTGCTCATTGGACATGGCCAGTGGATTCTGGGTGGTCTCTATGACCGATCGTGCACGGGAGATCTCTGCGTTCGTGACGCCCTTCGGGTTGTTCGAGTGGAATCGGATGCCGTTCGGTCTGAAGAATGCCCCACAGATTTATCAACGGCTGATAGATAACGCGCTGTACGGACACTTCAAGATCAAGGCGGATCAAGATCCGGCTCTGGTCGGGGATGTGTTCACCGAAGGTGACCCGGACCCCGACCCAAAACCTTCAGTTTTGGGGCGGCGGTCTTACATTGATGACATTCTCGTTACGGCAACTACCTGGGATTTACTGTGTGACAAAGTGGAGAAGTTGATGATTACGTGTGAAAAGTGGAATCTTTCAATTAGTGTTGTTAAGAGTTTCTGGGGAAAGACTAAGGTGACCTATTTGGGTCACCAGGTTTCGATCGCCGGATTGGAGGCTAATCCGAAGGATCTGGAGTCCTTGAGTAATCTGCCTTTCCCGCGATCCCTGAGGGCTATGCAATCCTTTTTGGGCAGCCTGAGTTATTACAGTCGGTTCATCGAGGATTTTGCAGTCTATGCGGCGGTCTTGTATGAGTTGCGGGAGGTGGATTACCATAAGCTGAGAGAGCAGGATAGGCAAGCGGAGACGCAAGCCGGGCCGGCAATATCAGCCAATGAGAAGGCGCCCTTTTCGATTATTTCTGCCAATGAGAAGGCACCCTTTTCGATTATTTCAGCCAATGAGAAGGCGCCCTTTTCCGCCCAGACAAGCGGCCAGCCGCCGGACCCCGGCGCGGCCGGCCCGGACGACCACATGACCCGAGCGATGGTGGCCTTTGGTATGTTAAAAGCGAAGATGGCGACCACACCGGTCCTGAAACATTTCGATGTTAATAAGACTCCGGTGGTCATCATCTACGCTAACAAGTGGGCCATCTCGGCCGCTCTCGTGCAAGATCATGACGGAGTGTACTGTCCCGTGACCTTCACCAGCCGGACCCTGAAAGTTAATGAAGTTAATTATGGATTGGTGGATAAAGAAGTTCTGGCTCTATTGCGGATCTTGGATGTGTGTTATACTATGCTGGTGTCTCGGCCTATCAAAGTACTATCCAGACGGTCGACCCTATCATGGCTCCTGACGGCGAATGGAATTGACGGCCGGCTGGGGAGATGGGCGGCTCTGCTGTCTCAGTGGTCCCTCGAAGTGATTAAGTGTACTAAAGGGGAAGAGGAAATACTGGGCACACTGGCTGCCAGCATTACCCCCAGGGCGGAAGTGGATGAAGCACTGATAGCGATCGCACCTCGGAAGCAGCCTCGACAAACTATCGTATTGCCGCCGCCAACAGTGGGACCCACGGAGGAACTAATGGTTTTGAGTTTCGATGGGTCGGCGAGTGTAAAGAAAGGGGTCGGGGCCTATAGTGCCATTGTGTGGAAGCTGCCCGAATGGAAAGTGGTCGCGGCCGCCTCGGATTTCACGCCTGGCATTACGGTGAACGAAGCGGAGTATAAGGGGCTGTTGCTTTGCCTAGATCTGTTGGCTGGCCGGACACAGGGGCGGATCATCATATGCGGTGATTCCAACCTAGTGATCCGGCAAATCCCAGGAGAGATAGATTGCAAAGCGCCCCGGCTGAGACTGCTGAACGATCGGGTCATGTCCGCCCTGCGGAAATGGCCGGAAAATGAACTGTTACATGTCAAACGAGAGTGGAACAACAGCGCAGACCATCTGGCCACCTTGGCTTTGCGAGATCAGATCGGTCTCACCGTTTCAGATCCAGGATTGTTGGACGGATTGGCGGAGATGAACAAGCTACCGGAGATAATCAAACCGGCCGCTAGAGACGAGGACCCCTCGCCCGGATCCAGCCGTCCCGTGGAAGAGGAATATAGCGACCGTGACTGGGAACAGGGCGTTCACGCCCGATCGGACCAAGAAGTGCCCTGCAGCAATAAAAGGTCCCTCTAGGCGGACCCCCAAGCAGGCCGGACGAGACTAACCACGGTTAGCAGTCGACAGTAAATGTTTGGAGTGGGAACGAAAGAGGGACGGATGGATATATTAAAAGAGAAACGAGAGAAATAAAGGAATTAAAGCAAGACCGATTACTCATCCCCGTGGATGACTGTATTTGTCGCGGAGCCGTGTCACCCAAAGTCCAGGGTTGTCGGAGGGTATTGATTTCGCCAAGGATCTTGCTGGTCAATGGCCTCCAAAGATTCGGAAAGGGAGGTGGTCTGATCCAGCGCACCTAGGCCGGGATACCACGTCCCTCCTTCCGCTGCATTTCCGCTCCTGCGGTTTGGTAGATGGAGCAGGAACGGGAAAAGAAACAGGTCCAAGTCACAG
The DNA here is from genome assembly GCA_001887855.2 of Sclerospora graminicola. Lineage (NCBI taxonomy): Eukaryota > Oomycota > Peronosporomycetes > Peronosporales > Peronosporaceae > Sclerospora > Sclerospora graminicola. The sequence continues at coordinate 10,974 of MIQA02023044.1, read as the reverse complement.
TTACCATCCCGGATACCCTCCATGATGAACGTACACAGACGGACCCACGCCTCGGAAGCTCGCCCCCGACGATTCTTACGGGCAAGAGAGTACCTGCGGAGGGATTCGTCCACTCGCTTGTCCTCTGCAGAGATGTACAGGAAGTGGGTAGACTCCCAGATGGCCCAAGCGTGAGTCACGGTGAAATCATGAAGTCTCGCCTTGAATTCCGTGAACCATGGGCTGGATGGAAGTCCCATATCCGGCATCTTGGTGTTCAGGATTTTCCAAGGTTTGGTCTTCATGAGTGCGTCGATGGCGCCCGATCCCATCAGGTCAGGGTTCCAAGTCTCTGAGGTTGGCGTCTTGTGAGATCGAGGGAACAACCAGAGAGGTGGACGGGATAGGGAGTGAGCGAGCTGGGAACTGGAGATATCAGCTAGACTGGTATTTCTCAGTTGCTCGACTGGCCAAGGTAGGATGGCGGACCGATCCGCCCCACTGGGGAAGCGCCCGCCCGATAACCACAGAAGCGGAAGTTTGGGAAAAGAGGGCGCAGGGGGTAGAGCACTCTTCCGGACCTTAGGTTTGGCTGCCGGTCGGGGGGGTCGACGTGTGGGACGTGACCCGGCCGGGGTTGATCGCCGTTTTTTGGCCGGAGTCTGGGAGAGAGGTTCTGCTGAATCACTCAGGTCAGGAGGAGTCAACCACTGATCAGGGATGTCCTCGTCGTTGTCTTCCACTTTCTCCTCGGCCACTCCGTTGGAACTCGAGCTGGTCTTGAAGTTCACACAACAAGGACCGAAAACGATCCTCTTTATCCAGCATGGCATGGCAAACACGGTCCGCCCGAGCCAGTATAGCATGGGCGTCGGAATTCTCTTGGCGGGCCTGGTATAGCTCAGACCGCAACTCCTGTTGCCGAGAAGTGGCTTCCTGCAACTGCCGCTCCAGATCCGAGATTTGGCGAAGGGCCTGGGCGTGGGAGTCGCGCAGGTGGTCTCGGTTGTCCCGCACTTTATCCAGGTCTTGGGACACCTGGCGGAGCCGGGTACGAAGGTGCGTAAGTTCCCGGGACATGTCCGGAATTTTAGCAGACTGCTGCTTCAGCTGTTCCAGCTGTTGAACTGCGGAGCGACAAGAAAATAAGGGCTGTAAGCGACTGGGCCACAACGCAAGAGGAGATGAGGCACTTACGCTGGAGTTTAGATCGTTGGACCAATTCCCGATTGGCAGTCCGGAGAGGCTCGACGACGTCTTCCAGCATGCGGAGGCGGTTTCGCTCTCCTGTCAGGATGGCGACTTGACGCTCGAGATCGGCCACCTTTATCTGGAGATCGATTGTTTCCGGAGATGGACCCCGAACGGCAGCTTCATCGGCCCGGCGGTTGGCAGCGGCGAGTTGACGGACCAAGTCAGTTTGGATATGCTCCAAGCTATCCACTTGGGCGGTCAACATCTCCAGCCTTTTCTCCATCCCCGCCGTTTCGGAGATGGGGGCGGATGGCGCGGCAGCTTGCTGTAGAGCGTCCGTAAGCTGACCCACAATGGCCCTGAGGCGGGCCACCTCATCCTCCGCTGTTTTGCGACTGAGTTTCAGCTCAGCGACCCGGGGGTTCAAGCGGTCCAGCATCGCGCAAGAAGTCTTGAAGCTCTGAGACAGAGCTTCATAGTTGGCCTGACAGGATTGAAGCTCCGCCCGAAGGGAAGAGACGACGGCCTTCAATCCGTCTCGGTCGCCGCAAGCCTGGCCGTGGACGCGGAGCGCAGCCTCGGCGTCGGCGGTCGACAGCACCAGATCGGGAGTGCGGGACGATTTCGGCGGTTTTGCGATTTCCACCCCGCTGGCGGGCGAGTCGTCGTCCACGAGAGCGAGACGACAGACGTTGGCCTTCTCAATTTGCAAGACTGGAGGTATACCAAGATAATGTCAGCATTGGTGGACGTGCTTGCCAGCCGGTGGGGAGACCGACCGGGTTCACGGAAATGTTATAAATTAGTGGGGCGACGTACCAAAGCGAGGCATGGATGAGCGGTATCAGGTCAAGTGAGTTCGAGTGAGATCGTGCCCCAACCGTTGTGCGGCCGTGACGCGACTCAGGGGCGGCTGTGGTGAAGCGACTTATGAAATAATGCAAAGTACTTTCCAAAGGGCGCATTCTGATTGGCGGAAATACGGACCAAGGGCGCGGGCACCGGATAGTCGCCGCCGAGGAAGTCTACAAGCGGCCGGGCGGCGCCAGGCTGGAAATCAGGCTGGTGGACATGACAAGGGGCGTGGATAGTCGAACAGGCGGGCTAAGCGGACGGGAAGGCCACGGATGTTGGACGGCCGAGGCGCGGATGGCGGACGGCCGAGGCGGCGGATTGTTTGTAAGGAACGAGTGAAGGGAGCCTGAAGGAAGATGATGGTTCTAGTGGATGAGGGAGGCACCCGGATCGGAGGAGAAGTCGCCAAGGAATTACAAGCGCCAGCGGCCGAGGAGCTCGGATGGGTGGCTATCCGGCCGAGCCGGCCGGGTACAATGTACCATTCGGACTGGTACCAGATGGGTTCGGTGTACCGGCCGGGTTGGTACCATCGGGGGTTGGTGTACCGGCCGGGCGGGTACACAAAGTCGGAGTTAGCCGGGCTACTTTGGGTAAGGCACATGACTGGACAGCCGTGTTATTTGGGGTAGGTTACACAAAAGGGAGTATTGGATATAGGATAAATCAGTATACGTTTCGCTTTCTTAGACGCAAGTCGCTTTCATTGGTTCACGGCAGAGGGCTAACAAGGTCCCCTCTTGCTGTTATTGGTTTGCCCGGGGAAGGTTAAGTTAACCCACCGGAAGTCCCCTGACCGGGAGTCGCGGCGACTTCGTATACTCACCTCAAGTCGCCCGTGTTTTGAACACGGTATTAAGTATTGGGAAGTGGTGACATTTTGGCCTTCTGTGGAAGAGTGTGGAGTTATATCTACCTTACATACACATTTGGATTCGCCCTTCATTGTTATTGGTTTAGCTGGCCGATTGATTATTCTCGGTCCAGCCGGCACTATACAAACTTCAAGTGTCTTATTGGTTTAGCTGGCCGATCGACTATTCTCGGCCCAGCCGACACTATACAAAGTTCAAGTGTATTGCCAGACGAGCTCCCCGGTGACGATTCCCGCCCAGGAGCTACCCCTAGTCCTAACCCTCATCTCCCTATTGGACGGATTTACACTTTTCGCCCTAGGGTCCACCAGGAGAGCTAACCACCCAGTACTGACGGGTACACAAGGTGAGCTTTCAACATGCAACATCCGAGCAGTCACGATCAAGTGGATGAAAGTGACCGATCTAGCCGGCCGGATGCCGGATCGGATCATGACTCGGATGGACGGAGTACCCCCTCCGATAGTCAGTCGTCTGGGACCCCCGTGGGTGTTCACGTCTCAGGAAGATTTTCTGAGAGCGACTACACCACATATACACTGCGGCTCATAAATTCGAAATTTGCCTAATCGCCCTCTCAACCTAGCAACGGTTGAGTAGGGATCCGGAGATTACACTACCTGCGCAGGGGCTAACAGCTAAGCAAAAATGACCGAATCAGGCTCCGGGCCTGGCCCACCAGATGATGGCGGTACGTCATCTCGGGATGCCCAACTCATTGCGGAATCCCAACCTTCGTTGAAGCCACCGGACCGCGCAGCTCCTGACAAGTCAGCGGGCAGTCCGGACGATGACGTTCCCCTTCGCCAATCAGAACCGGAATCAGAACCGGTTCACCCGGCCGAAGTTCAACAACGTTCGAGTGTGTCAAACTCTCATGACCCACAATCAGAGAGCAAAAAACAGCCAAACGTACCAATCACCCATGAAAGCTCAGTTGCAGACATGGCACATAATTTGAAACTTGAGATGAAAAAGGTGTAATGGGGTACCATTACATACGTGATATTTAAGTTGAAATATCACGTTCAATTTCAGACTTACTGTCTGAAATATGAATATTGGATTATTAGTTATTATCATCCACCCTGGGAAACAGATTCAGATACTAATATCGAATCTTAAATGAGATCTAAGAATAAGAATATTATTAGATCAGTTGTACATTACATGTTTATATGATTAGTCTAGATCTAGTTATAGTAGTTAACTGTAAACCACTCATACTATATTCATTTTTAAACTTACAGTCTTGTAGCCACGTGCCTTGGATATATATTCATATCTATATCCGAGGGACTTTTTAATCAATTAAATACTCTATTCTAAGTTTAATACTAATTAACCTATTGAAGAACAAATTACATTTGTTCCTAACCAATTGCACGCTTCCTCACTTGCAATTTTCTCAGTGTAAGCCTGTAACAGCTAGCCTGTTACACCTGATAGCACTTTGTGGTCCGTTTAAACGAACACTGTTGGTTCCGTTCCGCTAGTTAACCAGCGGATCGAAGATTTAAGAGCCGCTCGACCAACATGTCGACGGTCAGCGATCGTGAACGCGAGCGACAGTTCGCGCAGAATTTAGTGAGGGAGGCTTTCCCTCACTTTCCACAACGTAATGTGGATACTGTGGTGGAGATGATGCGGACCATGGGGACCGACATCATCACCATCTTCCGTGGAAAAACCTCGGAGGAAGCATTAGACTGAACCGTTTCAAAAAGGTTTACATAGACCCCCAGGTGCGTTTCGCGACAATAATGTCGCGGTCGCCACCAACAACGCCCACGGCGAGCGTTGATGTAGTAAAGGCGCGGATACCGCCTTTTACTGGCGAAGGGGGAGAACCCCTTCGTAGACGGTTCGCAGAGGTGGAAGATGCCATCTCTGCGCAAAAGATTGTGGACACGCGTTCACAAGCTTATTTTGCCACCACATGCCTGGGGGCTTGCGCCAGGGCATGGGCAATGAGCCGCAGATCCACTGATGAATCTGTGTCCTGCCTTATTGAAAGCTCAAATTCGAAGCTCCAGAAATCGAGCTTAGTTGCCGAGAAGAGTTCATGGAGCTCCGGCAAGTAAAGCTGAGTCTTCAAGCTTACGCTCAGAAGATACAATATGTGTTATTAGATATTGTGCATGAGCCGGTGCCCCCTGCCATGCAGGTCACTGGCTACATGAAGGGACTGAATGACGCTCCCACCAAGCAGAGTCTTTATCGGTACCCACCAACGACTCTGAGGGATGCTATAGACCAACGCATCCGATATGAACTTAGCATGCGATGAGCGTCATCCATGCTGGATTCGGTCGAAGGGCTCAACAGCCTTTCGATTTTAACATGCCGCCGGTGCAGCATGTTAATCACTCTTCGAACAGATGAAGTTCACACTTTGTCCCACGACACCAAAACCCGCGCCAGAGCACGGGCGGAGGAGGTCCAGAACTGATAGACCTATCGGTTGCAGTTGCCTCGACACAGAGGCAACCGAAGAACAAGAAATTTCTTCGCTGCAAAAGATGCGAAGATGAGCCATTATGCCCACGAGTGTATGGCGCCGCGGCCGGCGCCACGCTGTCAGCAAAGTGGACAGTCCGCTGGTCTGCGGCATCAACAAGGGCAATCCTCTGCTGATGCAAAAAATTCAATAACCAGTAGGGGCGGGGTGCCCTACTGGACGGGTTATCTCACATGCCGACATCGGGCATGTGAGGATAAAGCCCCAGACGGGACTAATGTCCTGTCAGCATGTTGCAGGGTGAAGAGAAACCTTTCATCACCTTGGAGGTTACAGCCGCATGGAAACGATGTCCCCATGCGTGCTCTGTTTGACACAGGAGCGTCAAACAGTTTTTGTTAGAACTAATGTTCTAACGTCGTTGAATTTCGTGGAGATTGAATCTCCACAAGCATGCTGTCAGTCCGGTAGCAACCGGGTTCAACCGTGACTTACCAAAGCGTGTGATTCGCACACGTTTGAGTTAGACAAACTATCGTTCGAGGACGAATACATCATCCTCGATGTGGAGACAAGTTCGATGTAATTTTGGGCATCCTTGATGTCCAAGCATCAACCAACGATCGACTGGGTTAACGTTTGATCGACTGCGGGCGTCTCACAGGATCTGATCACCCTGTGAGTAATCGGTTGTATCTAATGATACAACCGCAGAGTCAGACAGTCTGGTGGGTAGCGATGGCACCACCAGGTCTGATCCGACTAGTTCAGCGGATGGTACACCCGGTGATCAAAGTCCATAGGGACTTGCACACGCACCGGAATAGTCGTTGCGTGTCGGTAACGTGTGCAACGTGGGTGAAAGACACCCCCGTGTTGAAGTTACCACGACCGATAACGGTCGTGGTGTAGAGAATATACCCACGGTGGGAAGCACCCACCGTGAAAACAATGAAACCGTCACGGATAGAAAATAACTTCCGTGTCGAAGATGAAGAACTCACGACTGAGAGCAGTCGAGAGTGCATGAACACCATGGTAGACAGTGGTCACCATCAATAGAATGCCTTGTGCACGAGTGATAATCACCGTGCAACAGATCAAGCAACAGATCAGACGAGTGCGTCTGATCTCGCAGCTGTGTTCGTCGACTTTGCAAAAAGAAGACATTGGGAACGAAGCCGTTCCCAATGAGTAGACCAAAGTTCAGCGCTTTAAGGCGCAGAGCTGGGAGTCGCTTATGGCGACTTCCCCGTACTACGAGGTACTTTGGGAATACGCTGACGTATTCCCAGAAGAAGTACCTTGTGAGCTCCCTATGGATAAGGGAACTAGGCACGAAGTACTGTGTCACGCAGCAATGGCCATTGCCCCGTGATCAAGGCAAAGCGATCGACGAGTTCTTCGAAACTCGCCGTAAGGCGGGACATGTGCGGGAGTCTACCTCACCGCACTCCAGTCCCACCTTTTGCGTAAAGAAATTCACTGGTGGGTGGAGAATCGTTCATGCTTTCAATAAGCTGAACGCAGCCACGGTACCGGCGCAGACGCCGATACCGCGGAAAGATGTCATCATAGATGGCATGAGCGGGAGCACCGTTTTCAGTGCTCTCGATTTAAGGGATGGTTTCTACCAAATCCTTATGCGTGAGAAAGATATTCCTCTCACGGCTGTAAGCACCCCAAGCGGTATGCTTTGGGAGTGGCTTGTGATGCCGCAGAGGCTTCAAAATGCCCTGCCACCTTCAATAGATGCGTCACGCATCTATTGCGCCCGGTGTGAAAATTCGCACCGAGCTACTTCGACGACGTGTTCATCCACAGTAAGGCTGAGCATGGTAAAACGGACGTAGATGTTCACAAAGAACATCTACGTCAGGTGTTAGAGCTTATGCGTAAGCATAAGCCCTATGCGAATTTAAAGAAGTGCACCTTTGGTGCACCTGAGATACCCGTTCTTGGCTGCTTTGTGGGCAAGAACGGGGTGCTCCCTGATCCGGAAAAGATCAGGGTGATCGTTGAATGGCCTACGCCAAACAACGTCAAGGAACTTCGAAAGTTCCTTGGGTTGGCGACATACTTGCACAAATATTCGTGCAATTATGCCGGTCTTATTCGACCTCTTTCTCAATTACTTAAGAAAGACGTCGAATGGCACTGGGATACCCAGTGCCAAGATGCATTTGATGCAGTCAAGCGTAGCTTGACTGAAGCTCCCGTCTTGGCAATAGCCGATAACGAGCGACCGTTTCACGTCGTTTGCGACGCGAGCGATTTCGCCATCGGCTGTGCCTTGATGCAGCGCGATCACGATGATCGTGATCGCGTGATCTTCTATCATTCCCGTCAGTTGCGCTCAACGCAACTATCCAGTGCATGACAAGGAACTCCTTGCCATGAAGTATGCACTGGCTAAGTTTCGGATCTATCTCTTAGGAGATAGACCGTTTGTGGTTTACACGGACCATGCGTCGTTACGCACGGCCGTGAATTCACCACACATCTTTCAAAGAATGGTACGTTGGCTGTCATTCTTTGCTGAATACAACTTCACGGTTGAGTATAAAAGTTGAACATGATAGCGGAGGCGCTATCACGACGCCCCGATTACGAGATGAAACCGTCTGTAACGGAGGCAATCAGTGCAAACGCAATACGTTGCACTGCTCTGTCGTCGTCACTCGTACGACAGGTACGTCAAGCGTACGAAACAGACGAGGAAACTCGTCTGCTGATTGATTACCTAAGTGATCAATCTGATCGAAAGCGCAAGGAACTTCCAGAGTTCCTTCGCGCTTGCGTGCATCGTTATCGATTGCACGATGGTCTGTTGCGTTATAGCACAGACCAAGATGATGCTAGTCGCTTCGTCGTTCCAAACGACGATGATCTCAAACATCAAATTTTGTTTGAGTACCATGATGCACCGATTTCGGGGCATCAAGGTCGAGAGAAGACGTATGCTTCTCTCGCACGCGATTTCTACTGGCGTAACCAGTATAAATGGGTACGCAAGTACGTACGTGCTTGCGAGATATGCCAGCGCGTCAAGCCTGCGCACTCTGCGCAGGCTCCCCTCCAATCTCTGCCGGTTCCGACAGAGTGTTGGAAGTCCATTTCCATGGACTTTATCTTTGGTCTTCCGGCTGATCACAGCCGGAAAACAGGAATAGTGGTCTTTGTCGACCGCTTCAGCAAGATGGTTCATCTTGCTGCAGTGTCAGCGAATGTCACCGCCGCAAACAGCCCGGATATTCGTTGACACGGTATTCCGTTTGCACGGAATGCCGGAAAATATTGTCTCGGATCGTGATCCGAGATTCACAGGACGTTTCTGGCAAGAAACGTTCTCTTTGTTGGGCACGCAGTTGAAGATGTCAACTGCGGACCATCCGAAAACGGATGGGCAAACTGAACGCGTTAATCGCGTTCTCGGAGACATGCTGCGTTCATACGCGCATGCCTTCGAGTGGTGGAGTGACTATTTGCCACTCACCGAGTTTGAGATCAATAACTCGGTGCATGCTTCTACAGAGCATCACATACAATTAGCAACTTCCCTACACGGAAGTTGCTCCCTAAGTTCATTGGACCTTCTAAGGTCCCAAGCGAAAAGGGGAATGCCTATACACTAGACATTCCCGCGGCCATGCGCCTTCACCCAACGTTTTACGTTGGGAGGCTCAAGCCGTATCGATCGTCTACGTCTTTGGTCGAGACGCATCGCCACGGCGAATTCTGTGCTTCTTCAAGTCTCCCAAGAGATACTTGTAATCGGTCTCCAACCGATTGTGAGAAGTCCGGAGAGTTTTCATCTCCGACTTTAGTCGATCGATCTCGACCAGCAGAAGATCATTCTTCTGCTGCATTGCGAGATGAGTTCTCAATATGTCGCGAATCTCGTCGCGATGATAACGATACGTCCTCATCGTGTGGCCATATCGGCGTTCAGGCTGTTGCATGCCTTTCGAGCTTGCGGAGCTGTGAATCATGCTCTACAACAACAACGCCGAGGAAATTACCAACCCCCGCCGCCCCTGATTGATAATCAGGGGAATAAGCGTTATATTCTCGAGCGCTTGCTATCGAAGCGCTCGGTTCCCTATAAGAAGGGGCAGCGTACCGAGTACCTGGTACGCTGGTTGGGATATTCCCAAGCGTTTGACTCTTGGGAACCGATTGAGGTGCTAAGGGCGGATGCCCCTGACCTCCTGAAGGAGTTTGAGAAGGATACTTCTCCTCAAACTCGTAAGAAGCATCAACACTAGGTGTTGATGGTTGCAAAGTATCAGCACTAGGTGCTGATACATTAAGGGCATCAGTTAGGCCCTTAACACTAGCGGGTACCGAGTAACCTCGGTACCCTCGTAGCTCATTTTCGGTAAGACGAGGAGCACCCTTGGGACAACAAGGGCAAGCTAAGTGAGAAGGAACTCCTTAAGAAATACCTTTTTTGATGCAGGTAAAATGGATAAACTCCATTTTGCCTGAGCGTGAGTGCTTTAAGAAGCGCTCGCGGTTTACGTGAACTTTGCTCACGTAATCGTCGGGGCCTTTGTTGTAGTTTTCAACAAAGCTATTCCAACTTTGGGTCAGGGCGTCCTTATCGTCCCTGTTCTTTCGCGACCCTTTCCGGTTCGTATAATAACGAGCCTGATAGAAAATGTAGATAAAGTACCGACGTCTATCGTCAGTACTTCGATCGCGAAGGTCTTCGCAATCATCAAGCGCGTTGATGTCAAACAACGGGTATTGACAATCGCGCTTGGTGTGCCCACCACTTTCGGGCACAAGTGTCCATGCTGGGGTCCAAAACTCCACTTTGTACGGAACATGAGGTTCCGTACGTCATGGTGAATCAGAAGCAGCGTAAGCCGCTTCTGCGCGTTGTTTGAGCACCACTCATGCCACCGTATGATGGAATTGTCGCTGTCGTAATCGACAGCGTCAGAATCCACTTCGCTTAACGGCGAAGCAATTCTATCGGGCTTACGCTCGCTAGATTCATTGCCGAGGACGGTGACGTCCTCGCCCTCCTCTTCGGAGTCAGATGACTCTCCAAAGGGAGGATTGGGCTTCTTAGCCACCCGCCCTGCGGCAGGGGGGTGCGGAAGATGTTGCATTAGCGACATCTTCCCGCCCTCTTTTAGACACTGCTTCTGCAGCGTCTACTATGAGAGGCAATGGGTTTCTCGGCTTACTCTTCGACGCTACATTAGTAGCGTCGGTATGTGATGTTGGCACCTCTGCACGGGAAAAAGATGGCCACGGGGGCACTCTTCCCGACCAATATGGCAACTGCCTCGGCGTCGTGACTGCTCTCAGCCGTGAGTTCTTCGTCTTCGATACGGGAATCACTTTCATCCGTGACGATATCTTTGTTCTCACGGTGGGTATTTCCCACCGTGGATAAATTCTCCACACCACGAACGTCGTAGGACGTGATTAATTTAACACGGGGATGTTCGTCACCCGTGTTGCACACGTTACCAACACGCAACGACTCTTCTGTTGCGTGTGCAAGTCCCACTAAACTCTTACTAGCGGATGTTGATTCCACTGACAGTGTCAGGTCAGACCTGGTGGTGTCATCGCTATCTACCAGACTGT
>MIQA02023032.1:0-13564 GCA_001887855.2 Sclerospora graminicola | reverse complement strand
CAAAGCCTTGGGAGGTTCTTGTGAAGCCAATGGCCGAATTGGACTTTCCTGATCGCCCCTGGTTCAGAGCTCTGAAGGGACGCCTGGATTTTTTATTGCCGGGACCATGGCCAGGCGCTATGGGAGGCGACTCATCACTTCCCGATCACTCCGACTATGTGTAAGGACTTGGCTTAAGTCGTACTTCCATGCTCGCAAGCGTCGACGCAGCAAAGCTGGGGCTGCTTGGGCCGCGATCTGTGACTTCGTAGTGGATGGGATCCAGATCAGTGAGTGTGACTTAGACGTCTTCCTGTTCCCCGCCGTGCTGCATCTGCCTATTCGCCGGGTGGAATCACCAGGTATTACGACTGACGGCGGGGAATGGTATCCCGGTCATGGACACCCGACTCCGATCGGCACGTTGAGAGATTCTTTGGACTTCGTCGATCGTCAAGACCCTTGGCGAAACCAATACCGCCTAAGCCCCATGGATCATCCGGCGCTCCAGATCTCCCGTCTACGCGTGAAGTATGACCAGTAGTTATCGTGATAACCAATTTCCATTTCATTCTCTTTTAACCGCTAATATATCACGATAACTTTCTGATGATTCTTATTTTCCACTTCCAAAAACTTCCCTATCCCAATTCCCAGCGAATCGGCTTGATCGTTATTCCGATCAGCTCTCTCTTGGATCGCCTTCCGCAGCCGTTCATCCACTTGTTCTCGCGCATGTTGATAATGGCGTTGGGGTCCCATGCGCCATCGACGAGCTACGCAATCTCGACCTCGGATACATCCGACGGGAATCACCGATTCGATAGTAGATCGGGGGTTATAACCATACGCCAAGTAAAACGGAGTATCTCCCCTGATCCGGTCGAAAGAAGAATTTAACGCAAACACCAGTCTCTCTGCATACTCATCTCAATCTAGTTGAGCAGAATCCGCGAAATACATCTTAATAGCTCTGGTTAGCGTCTGTACCATACGCTCGGTCTTACCGTTAGCTTGCGGTCGGTAGGCCATGGCCACGCTTTCTTTATGACCAAGCATCTGATTGAATGATCGAAAAATTTCGGCCATAAAACCTGGTTCCCGGGGCGGAAATCTTCACCGGGGGAGCAGGATTGGCGTTATACTTGAAGTTTGTATACTACAACGGCTGGACCGAGAATAATCGATCGCCCAGCTAAATCCCCTCAGTGATGTGGACATGGAGGTCGTCAAGTCGACCAGATGCCACTATGATCCGGATGACCTAGATCTGGGGATGTCTCGCCGAGCCAATATGGCCTCAGCTCAAGCTTTCGACACGGACTCAGGGGCGATCACTAGTGTCCGGATGTCTGCCACGTCCGAGTTGAAAGATTTTACCGGACGGGACATGGACGATAAACAAGCCCAAGGATGGATAAGCAGGACGAACTCCGCATTCCTCAGAGACCGTACACCGGACAATGAAAAATATTAAACAGGATCCAGCAGCTCAGCGGAGAAGTCCGACAAGATTGGAGGCAGCTGATCGAAGCATTTGGTGAAAAAATTGTGGATCGGGATATCGGTGGCACGCCAGTACTTTCATACCAAGAAGAGAGCTGATGAGACCCCTCTAGAATGCCTCCATCGTCTGAATTTCGCAGGAATGAGGGCCAACATACCGGTTAAAAAAACAGCCGATCGAAAGCTGCCCGACAACATGTGGAACATTTCATCAGCACGTTGGACCACCGGGAACTGGCAGTTCCATTTGCGCAGCTGCGACTAAAAAATACTATGGAGTTGGAGCTGATGCTACGAACTTATCAAAGGGCGAAGAAGCGAAGCTCCAAGGCAGCAGTTGGAACGGGCAGGTACAAGTCACGTTATAACACGGATCAAGTAAGCCGGCCGCCATCCACAAGGACGGCCCGGGCCGTCCGCATTGTGGCCCGAGAGTCGGATGCGACTAGTTCGGAGGAGGAATACCAGCGGTCTGGGGGCGAATCCGAAGAGCAGCAAAACCGGTATTTGTTCTCGGCGGAAGCCAGTCAGCAGTCCAGGCTACCATCTGTGTAACAGGCTAACTGTTACAGGCTCAAACTGTAAAATTGCAAGTTAGGAAGCGTGCAATTAGTTATAACCAAATGTAATTTTGTTCGCTATAGTTTAAGCAAAATAATCTTTAGAGTAGACTATTTAATTAATTAAATCATCTCTAGATATTTATATATAATAAATATATAACTAAGCCACGTGTCTAGAGAAGTAAGTTTAGGAATGAATATATTTATGAATGGTTAAGAGCTAGCTAGAATAATAGATCTAGACAATCATAGTAAAATAATAAGTTAAAACGAATTAATTAATATCTCTTAGTATTTAGATCTCTTGTTAGAATTCGAAAACTATATCAGAATCGGTTCTCAGCAGGGTGGATTATAACAACTTATAATCCAATATTCGCATTTCAGACAGTAAGTCTGAAATTGAAGTGTGATATTTCAACACAAATATCACTTATGTAATGGCACCCCATTACATCACCCCCCACTCAAGGTGGTTGGCCTATAATTTGGTGTAGTATTGGCCAATCGAATGGTGGCACATGTTGGTCATAACGACATTCTGTTATAACCCACTAACGACCATAAAAATCAAATGGTCGAGAAACGCGGCGGCGCTCTTAAGGGCGCTACCGATACTGCTAACGCACCCTCCACCTCTGCATCACGTGCAGACGTGCCAATATCGCATGTCGAATGTAGCGTCGAAGAATAAGCCGAGAGACCCATTGTCTCTCGTAGTAGACGCTGCAGAAGCATTGTCTAAAAAACGACGAGAAGATGTCGCTAGTGCGACATCTTTTGCGCTTTCACCTTCCGAATGGCGGGTGACGAAAAAGTGTTCTTCTGTTTACGAGAGACATCTGACTCCGAAGAAGAGGGTGAGGACGTCACCGTCCTCCGCAATGAATCTAGCGAGCATAAGTTCGCTAGAATGGCTTCGCCTTTAAGTGATGGCGAGGTGGATTCTGACGCTGTCGATTACGACAGCTACAATCCCATTATACGGTGGCATGAGGAGCGTAGAGCTCCTCCTGGTCCCCGTCACTCGCCTGGGCATGGCGACGACTTTGGGATGGCAGGTGGTGCTCCACCCACCAAGAAACAACGTGCAGAAGCAGCTTACGCTGCTTCTGATTCGTCTTGTCGTACGGAACCACATATTCCGTACAAAGTGGGGTTTTGGACCCCAGTATGGACGTTAGTGCCCAAAAGTGGCGGGCACACCAAGCGCGATTGTCAATACCCGTTGTTTGACATCAACGCGCTTGATTCTTGGGATGTTGTACATCCGATTCAACACTGATCTGGCCGAACCCCATCTTTCTTAGCACCTGGAAGCTGTTTCGGGGCCGATCCAGACCGGTTCAGGATCGGCTCAAAACCAGGTCGAACCAGCTCCGAATCACCTCGGGATCACCTCAAACCATCTCGAACCACCTCGGAATCGACTAGACATCGACATCCTCACGTTGCTCAAACCTGTCCCCAGCTTCCATTATGCGTTAAACTCGCAAGGTTCGACTGAATCGATATTCCTCTTAAAGCCGGACTCGATCTTTTAGTGCTGACAATAGGTCTCTCAGCTTCCCCTTCTCCGACGCTACATCGTTATGTCCAACAAGTACCACCATTGGATTGGCCAATATTACATAATATTATTGGCCAACCACCTTGTGTGTGTGTGGGGGGGGTGATGTAATGGGGTATCATTACATGAGTGATATTTAAGTTGAAATATCACAGTTCAATTTCAGACTTACTGTCTGAAATCTGAATTTTAAATTATCAGTTACTATAATCTACCCTAGGAAACAAATTCTGATACAAATATCGAATCTAAGAAAAGATGCAATATTAGGGTATTATTAGATCAGTTTTATATTACTTGTTTTTAGTCTAGATCTAATTATAGTAGTTAGCTCTAAACCACTCAAAAATATATTCACTCTTAAACTTACCATCTTGCAGCCACGTGTCTTGGATATATCTTCATATAAATATCCGAGGGACTATTTAATTAGCTAAATAGTCCATTCTAAGTTTACTACTAATAAAACTATTGAGGATCAAATTATATTTGTTCCAAACCAATTGCACGCTTCCTTGTCAATTAAACAGTGTAAGCCGGTAACAGCTAGCCTGGTTCAGAGCCAGTTTGTTGATCCCCGCAACTTGCTTCAGCCAATATGCCCCATGAAGCTCAGCATTTTACACATTGAGTTCCTTCATACGCTTGGTCTTTATGTCCTAAGGCTGGTCTAAACCATTCAGTCGGTTAACCGAAATTTCAATATCACGTCACTTGAACCACTTGGATCAGCGATAATCGGCTCCAATAATAATATTCTTTCACATTCACATCCGCTATACCAAACTATCCATAAACCTGCTCCATCACACGTATCCTAACCGGTCCGGCCTTAACACCAACCCGGTCCGGCATCCGGATTTTTTTCACAGCTAATCGTGGTACTTGGCCGATCCGTCGTTCTTTGGGACAATGTGCGACAACGTCAACACCATGTTTTTACTCCACATTTTTACATTAGCCCGTTATTATTTACGCCATCCTAAGTTGAACCAGCCTGTCCCAACCATCAACGGTTCTGCCTTGATGGGTGTTTCGACAATCACCAATCAGCAGCCATATGTGGGCCACTTATTTCTGGATCACCCCACCACATGATTAACCGGCCTTAAATGTGTGCAACCGTAGCGTGTGAAGACAAAAATATGAAGATTTGACCTTAAATATGTGTCGTTGCAGCATGGAATTTTAAAGCGTGATGAAATGACCTTAAATGTGTGTCGCCGAATCGTCTATACAAGTGTGTGATAAAACGGCGTTAAATGTTTGACGCCGAAGCACAAAGAATAAAGTGGATGCGATGGAACGACCTTGAATGTGTGTAACAGAAGCATGGAGTCAGGAGTTTATGGTGACAGAACGATCATGATCATACTGGGTAAGATGTTTATAGAAGGAGTGTATGAAGTAAGACTACGAATACCATTACAAGTGATTCAGATGGAATAATTAACAAATGGGAAGACGTTGGTAAAAGAAGATGGGTACTATTTGTATCAGTTCTAAGTAGATTGTGGTACCATTTGTATCATTTTTTTGCATGGATCACGGTACTATCTGGATTATTTCCGCTTGGGTTTGTCCAAAACGGTTCCAAAACGGTGCGGTATTGTCCAAAAACGTGCGGAAATTCGAGAAGTCATAACTTGGTGTGGTACACCCAAAACAAAGGGGCCCACAAACTCCTGCGGAGAAAACGTTGTGTACGGATTTTGGTTATATTACACGCCCCATTGAAGATATTAGGCGCGCGTTCTATTCAGCTAAGAGAAGATTTCTTGAGATAACTAAGCCTCAAACAGGCGGGGAAGAAGCTATCCATGCCAAAGACAGTGCAAAATAGTTTTTTCGGATTACTAGTGGAAGCAGCAGAGGAGGCTGAAGAGAAGAAAGAAGACACAGAAGGTGGGAACACGAGGATGGTGGAGTGTCCATTGACGCTAGTGGTACGATGAGTTTACCGCATATGACGAGGAAGAATTCTGAGAAAACCTCAAAAAAGACAATTCCATGGACAGAGCAACAAGTAACCGAACTTAGCGTGTTGGTGAATTTACCAATAAAACCGAGGCATATATAAGGCTGAGCTATGCCGACAAGTAAACGACATATTTAAAGTTTAACTATGACCGCTAAGAACGGAAGCGGCGTCCCTAAAGAAGTGGATCGCTAAACGGAAGTTTGACACGTGCGAAGAACAGGAGCAACAATGGGTAGAGAGCATTAGGCGCCGACGTATCACGAAGAAAAAATGGTTGGAAGATTACAACAAGGCTTTTCCTGAGCATCAGGGAAGACGGACCGCACGAGCGATAGAATCTAAACTACATCACTGGGCTGCGGACGCTAAATAAAGATGACAAGCCCACAACGGATGCACGCGATTATATGTGCCATGTCACCTCACGGTGGATTAAGGAAGAAGAGGTGTTACTAGCCTTCATGATCTAGGGAGACAAATTGACGTAGAGTACCTCAAATTTTCGTACTTATCATAACGATACGCGATATAATCCACAAAACAAAAAAATCTCTGAAAAGTTTATTTCCCGGGTACTTAAAACCACAGACCGACCGTTTAAACCTTGCCGTATACACTTATACACAATAATGCCGTGATGAGGTCACTGTACCAACGCGTTTGGGAACACTCAACCCTGGTGTTGATTTACACACTCCTTATTCGTCAGTTTGGTTGTTGTAGGCGGTAGTGTTAGTGCCTTGTAGGTGTGGTGTTGTCGCTCTCGGAAATTCTTTCCGAGACACTGTGGTGTAGTCGCTCTCAGAAAATCTTCCTGAGACGCGAACACCCACGGGGGTCCCAGACGACTGACTATCGGAGGGGGTACTCCGTCCATCCGAGTCATGATCCGATCCGGCATCCGGCCGGCTAGATCGGTCACTTTCATCCGCTTGATCGTGACTGCTCGGATGTTGCATGTTGAAAGCTCACCTTGTGTACCCGTCAGTACTGGGTGGTTTGCTCTCCTGGTGGACCCTAGGGCGAAAAGTGTAAATCCGTCCAATAGGGAGATGAGGGTTAGAACTAGGGGTAGCTCCTGGGCGGAAATCGTCACCGGGGAGCTCGTCTGGCAATACACTTGAACTTTGTATAGTGCCGGCTGGACCGAGAATACTCGATCGGCCAGCTAAACAATAAGACACTTGAAGTTTGTATAGTGCCGGCTGGACCGAGAATAATCAATCGGCCAGCTAAACCAATAACAATGAAGGGCGAATCCAAATGTGTAGGTAAGGTAGATATAACTCCACACTCTTCCACAGAAGGCCAAAATGTCACCACTTCCCAATACTTAATACCGTGTTTAAAACACGGGCGACTTGAGGTGAGTATACGAAGACGCCGCGACTCCCGGTCAGGGGACTTCCGGTGGGTTAACTTAACCTTCCCCGGGCAAACCAATAACAGCAAGAGGGGACCTTGTTAGCCCTCTGCCGTGAACCAATGAAAGCGACTTGTGTCTAGGAAAGCGAAACTTATACTGATTTATCCTATATCCAATACTCCCTTTTGTGTAACCTACCCCAAATAACCCGGCTGACCAGTCATGTGCCTTACCCGAAGTAACCCGGTTAACTCCAACTTTGTGTACCCGCCTGGCCGGTACACCAACCCCAGATGGTACCAACCCGGCCGGTACACCGAACCCATCTGGTACCAGTCCGAATGGTACATTGTACCCGGCCGGCTCGGCCGGATAGCCACCCATCCGAGCTCCTCGGCCGCTGGCGCTAGCGATTCCTTGGCGGCTTCTCATCCGATCCGGGTGCCTCCTTCATCCACTAGAACACTCATCTTCCTTCAGGCTCCCTTCACTCATTCCTTACAAACAATCCGCCACCAGTCTGCCACTCGGCCGTCCAACATCCGCGATCCTCCCGTCTGCTTAGCCTGCTAGCTCGACTGTTCATGCTTTCTATCACGTCCGTCCGGCCTGATCCCAGGCTTGGTGCCGTCCGGCCGCTCGCAGGTGCGTCCGGCAGCTCCCAGATCGCGTCTTCTTATTGACCGGTCCGGGCATCCGGCTAAGGGCGACATTTCAGCCAATCCGGTGCGGGCATCCATCATCATTAGTCCGTTAATTTCTGGAACACTTCACCACAGCCGCCCCTGAGCCTTGTCGCAGCCGCACAACGGTTGAGGCACGCGCTCACCACATCTCCCACACTTTGACTTTCACCGCCCCTATGTCCGACCGTGACAGCGCCCCCATCGGTCCCATGCCGGGCCACTCCCCGGCCAATACGCAGCCATCGGCCGTAGGCCCGGATGCCCATCCGGCCGGCCTAGAGCGTCGCCCAGGGCAGCCCGACGTGGCTGCTCTGCAAGCTCAAATCGCTGCGCTAACCACTCAAGTAGCCAGCCTAGAGCAGGCTAACATCGAGTTGGCTGTAACCGCCCGGCTGGCTAGTCAGCAAGCGGATGAATCCCGGGTCCGGGAGGTGCTGGCCACCTTCCAATCCCGCGACCGCATTAGCCGACTGGAAAGTGAGAAGGCTGACCTTCTCCAAGCGAGAGATCGCCTCCAACAGCAGTCGGACTCACAGCGCGTCCTGAACCAGAAGGACATAGCTGCCTTGAAAATCCAGAGTAAGTACCTTTCGCCTATTTAGGTTCGTCTCTCCACTCGCTCACTCCGTGTGTGTCCTCAGACCAAAACGTCACGAACCTCCGCGTCTTGATGGTCGAGTCTTTTCAGACCGCGCGCGAGTTGACGGCGCGCTACGACAGCTACATTAAACTCTCTCAACGATTGGAGAGTTCGCAGCTAGAGCTGGGCAATTTGGAATTTCGCCGGACCGGCTCGCCAAGAAGCTGACGAAATATCAGAAGGCGCTGTACCAGTCGGCCTCCGCACCGCCTGAGCTCCAGCGCCGAATCCGGGAGCTTGAGGCCGCGTACACTGAGACCTAATCGGGTGTGGGTGAAGCCCGGGAGGCGTTTACCCAGCTTGCGGAGGAGCGCGCGGACTGCCTGTCCTCTCTCAAGGAAGATCGAGCTCGGCTAGCCGCTTCGGGTGCCCGGGTGGGGCGTCTAATGAAGGGCCCTGCCCCCATCCGGGAGGCTATTAGGCACCTCCTTGACTTAGCTTGTCCGCGAGACCCTGATCCAGCCGCTTCCGCCACGCCACTTCTCTCGTCAGCCGCTGGTTCCGCCACGGCCGTCCGGACATCCAGCGCGGAGGCGTCCGCCCCCGGATCGATGACCGGTGGCACGGGAAAGGCTTCTCGTCTACGGATTTGGGATACTTCTCAAGACCCTAACCCGCCGCCAGTGCCAGCCGGCGAGCAGGCGGCTTCTCTCTCGTCCACTGAAGATTCGCCTGCGCATAAGGGAAAACGTCGGTCCAGCCGGGTTGCGTCGCTCTGCGGCCCCGTGGCAGCCAAACGGCCTAAACGGTCCGCCGCGCCGGTGAGCGCGGCTCTAGGTCATGGAGACAGCGGGCCGGCTCCTAGCCCCACTTCGATCTCAGCCCCGCCGGCTTCTGGGAAGCCCTCCCATCGTCCTCGCACTACCAGATCTTCGTCGAAAGCTTCGTCTGCCCCGGCTCTCCTTAGTGTCTCCCCTCATGATCCCCAAGGCCCGTCCACCGCCTCTCCCGATGGAGAAGGAGCGCCCGACCTACCGGAGATGAACTATGATGAGGTCGCCACTGAGGGCCTCGAGGAGTTACCTTCCCCGGGCCCCTTCGCATTCGACGAGAACGAGTCCAAAGAATCCTCAGAGGAGTCCCCTCCGTTGTGGATTCCCCGCCGGAAGGTTATGACGGCCCTCGAACTGGCTGCGGCTATTCCCTGGTCAAAGGCGCAGTTGGAAGGCTTGCGTATCCAAGACCTCACTGGTGCCCTTGTCACCCGGGCGTTGACTCGCCCGCCGTTGTGGATATTCCCGCCGGCTCCCGCTATACCCAAGGCCGAGGACTGGGATGCCAAGCTAGTGGCGATCGAGCCGCTGAACGCAATCTTGTCCCGGAAACCCTGGGCCGTACTGGCGACAAAGATGCCGGACATCGGTCTGCCCCATGTCGGCTGGTTCGCGGACTTTCGGGAAGTCTGCAAGGGGTACCTCTCTCGGCATGGGCAAGCCATCTGGGAGTCAACCCATCACCTCTTCATTTCCATTGCCGCCGGGCGCGAGTCCCCCGGGCTAGCTAAATACCGGGCCGACCGCAAGAACCGTCGAAACCGCGCGACTGAGAGCTGGACTAAGCTCTGCAACTTCGTGGTTGACGGAATCCAGCACGGCCACTGCGACTTGGATATTTTTCTCCACCCTATCATGCTACATCTGGCCAACCGCCGGGTGGAGAAAAGCGGGAACTCGGCCGAAGGCGGGACTTGGTATCCAGGATTGGGTCGGCGTCAGGTTACCACCCTCCAAGCTTCGCTCGATGCGCTCGATCAACAAGATCTGTGGCGCAACCAGTTCCGGCAAGACCCCGATCGTCACTCTGGCCTCCGCGTGCCCCGACACCGGAACAAGTTCTGCTGAGCTTCGCCAGGGAGGACCCATGAGGCTAGCCTTGCATACTCTTATCTTCTCCATTCGTTAATGGCTATCGCCCTCGATAATACATTTTCTTTCCATTTTCCACGTAGTAACCACTTGTTCATCTTTCTCACCCAACATCTCCCATCCGGCACCATACTGATTCGAAGATAACTCCGAAAAACCGGTCGGCCCATATCTGACCAGACTAGTTCCCATCCGCCGGTTGCTTGTCTGAATGGTGTCTATTGATCCGGCCGTGCCTGCTGCCCTGGAGCCGGACGGACTAATTCTCTGCCTCACCTTCTTCGTGGGTCTGCATGACCCCGAAGCGGTTTCGGCTCGCCCGCCGGCGATCGAACTCTCTCATTAAAGCTCCACAATTTAAATCCAGTTCGTCCACCCACGACTGCTCCTCGCAATTTTTCCACTGCACGAGAAACTCTCTGTGGATCCGCCCGAACCGGGTTTTCCGTCCATTTCGAACGTCCAAAATTCCCTCTACTTCGTACTCATCCGGGTCTAGCGGCTTGTCCCAGCTGTCCTCCGGCAGTAAAGCTTCATCGAAATCCAGCCGGTCGCTTTCCACCGTAAGGCGTGTATTCGGGCGGTCCGGGAAATGCTTAACCAACTTCAACTTGGAAACATGCACTATCGGGAAAACGCTATATTCCGTGCCGGCCGTGACCAGCTTAACTGCATGATCCCCGACCAGTTCTGCTACTCGGAAGGGGCCATGCCACATATGCGCCAACTTCCGTGCATAGCCCTCCTTGACCCGATCCAGATACAGCCACACCCGGGAGCCGGGCTCGATGCCGTGTTCCCTGGCGCGGTCGTTGTTTTGATCGGCGCGGTCCTTGATTGCTTGTCGGAGGCGTTCGTTCACTTGTTCCCTCGCCAGTGAATAGTGGCGTTGCACTCCCATCCTCCAGCGACGGGCGTCTCTGTCCCGGCTTCTGGTGCACCCTATTGGTATGGCGGCTTCTAAAGTGGATCGGGGATCCCATCCGTAAGCCAAATAAAAAGGGGTGTCGCCCCTTACCCGATCGTACGACGAATTGAGAGCGAAAACCAGTCTCTCGGCATATTCGTCCCAGTCGCACTGATCCGCCTCTACCACATACATCTTGAGGGCTCTGGTTAGAGTCTGAACCATCCTTTCGGCCTTTCCATTCGCCTGCGGGCGGTAAGCCATAGTGGCGCTCTGTTTCTGTCCTAAGATCTTGTTGAAAGCTCGGAATACGTCTGCCATAAATCCGGGCTCCCTATCGTGCCGGATGACCTCGCTCGCCCCGAAACGCCTGAACACACATTCCTCGTAGCTTTGCGCAACCTGTTGGGCGGTACGGGTGGAGCTGGCCTTTGCTATGACCAGCCCGGTAAACAAATCCGTCCAGATCAGCAGCTCTGTATACCCATTTCGAGATTTGGGTAAGGACGGGATATGGTCCATCGCAATGACTTGAAAAGGATAGGTGGCCTGTATATTCCCAGGCGACCGCCCTCTAATGGTCGGCCGGCCTTTCCCGGTTTCGCAATCCGGACAACTCCCCACATAGGCCTGAACGCTACGGTAAAGCCCCCGCCAGTGGAAATGTGCCTTAATCTTGTGATATGTCCGGCCGATGCCCTGATGTCCCCCTTCCAAGCTCACATGATAATGATGGAGGATATCCGGCTGCAGAGTAGTGGGTACGACTAGCCGAGCGGATCTATCTCTCTCGATCTCCGGCTGGTCGGCGTCTCGGTAGAAAAACAGTAGCCCGTTTTCGTCCACTTCATAATCCGGGGCCAGCTTGAAGCATTCTTTAGCTTGTTCGGCTGTCAGTTTATCCACGTCTCCGTTAAGGTATGCCTTGAGATCTACTATCCACTCTTCTTTGTCCTGCGCTTGGAGAATCCGCTCTGCTCGCAACTGTTGAACTATCCCTTCGTTCATTGTTTCTGGGGATAGTGAGCCAGCGGCTGAAGAACGGCGCTTCTGCGATCGGGTGACAGCGCTCACCCGGATTATCTCCTCCGTGTTGGCCGGATGGATAATCTCGGGCAGCCGGTTGATCTCCGTCAGATCTGATAACAGAGCTGGATCGGAAACCGTTACCCCTACGTTGTCGCGCATGGCCAGCGTAGCCAAGTGATCTGCGCTCTTATTCCAGTCTCGTTTGACGTGCAGCAATTCGTGCTCCGGCCATCTCCGCAAGGCGGACATAACCCGATCATTTAACAATCTCAGCCGGGGCGCCTTGCAATCTATCTCTCCTGTGATTTGCCGGATCACCAGGTTGGAATCACCACATATGATGATCCGCCCCTGTGTCCGGCCAGCCAACAGATCTAGGCAAAGCAACAGTCCTCTATACTCCGCTTCGTTCACCGTGATGCCAGGCGTGAAATCCGAGGAGGCCGCGACCACTTTCCATTCGGGCAGCTTCCACACAATGGCACTATAGGTCCCGACCCCCTTCTTTACACTCGCCGACCCGTCAAAACTCAACACCATTAGTTCCTCCGTGGGTCCCACTGTTGGCGGCGGTAATACGATAGTTTGTCGAGGCTGCTTCCGAGGTGCGATCGCTATCAGTGCTTCCTCCACTTCTGCCCTGGGGGTAATGCTGGCAGCCAGTGTGCCCAGTATTTCCTCTTCCCCTTTAGTACACTTAATCACTTCGAGGGACCACTGAGACAGCAGGGCCGCCCATCTCCCCAGCCGACCCTTAATTCCATTCGCCGTCAGGAGCCATGATAGGGTCGACCGTCTAGATAGTACTTTGATAGGCCGAGACACCAGCATTGTATAACACACACCCAAGATCCGCAATAGAGCCAAAACTTCTTTATCCACCAATCCGTAATTGACTTCATTAGCCTTCAGGGTCCGGCTGGTGAAGGTCACGGGACAGTACATTCCGTCATGATCTTGCACGAGAGCGGCCGAGATGGCCCACTTGTTAGCGTAAATGATGACCACCGGAGTCTTATTAACATCGAAATGTTTCAGGACCGGTGTGGTCGCCATCTTCGCTTTTAACATACCAAAGGCCACCATCGCTCGGGTCATGTGGTCGTCCGGGCCGGCCGCTTGTCTGGGCGGAAAAGGGCGCCTTCTCATTGGCTGAAATAATCGAAAAGGGCGCCTTCTCATTGGCTGATATTGCCGGCCCGGCTTGCGTCTCCGCTTGCCTATCCAGCTCTCTCAGCTTATGGTAATCCACCTCCCGCAACTCATACAAGACCGCCGCATAGACTGCAAAATCCTCGATGAACCGACTGTAATAATTCAGGCTGCCCAAAAGGATTGCATAGCCTTTAGGGATCGCGGGAAAGGCAGATTACTCAAGGACTCCAAATCCTTCGGATTAGCCTCCAATCCGGCAATCGAAACTTGATGACCCAAATAGGTCACCTTAGTCTTTCCCCAGAAACTCTTAACCA
>MIQA02023028.1:0-10977 GCA_001887855.2 Sclerospora graminicola | reverse complement strand
AGACTCCGTAGTGTCTGTCTTCGTACCCCTGGAGGAAACTTTATCCCGAAATCCATTAGTGCTCTTGCCACACATCCCTGCTTTATACTGATTGCACCTTGCTCTAATGCCTCGACGTCGTCACTCAAGTTAGAGTTCAGCAGTGCTTGAACCACACTGTATGCCTGACAGTTACCTGTCGCTGGTGTCTGCACTAACTGCAACCCCATCATTATCATCGCGTCCGGAAGGTTCCATTGTCGCGTTTCGTCTAGTTCTTCAGTCTGCCACGTAAAACATGCTAGAGGGCACCATTTCACATTTGTCTGAGCCACCAGCCTCTTTATGCGTTTTTTCCCCTCTGCTTCTTGAATTTGCATTTCAGTGTTCTCGAGTTGTTTATCCTTTGCCGTTCCCTTTTTCTCCTTCCCTCTCAGACCGTCCGTTCCTTTCGTGCTTATTGCAGTGTCGCCTACTCCTTGATCTGGGTCTCTTTCCTGCTCCGGTTGTCCGTTGCCCTCGTCATTTGAGGCGTGTGAATTGTCTCTCCTCTCCTTGGTTCCTTTTGTTTTCACCCCTCCTAATTTTTCTTCCTCCGCACATTTTTTTTCTACCTCTTTTTCTATACCTAAGTTTTTTACATGCATTCCTATTTCTACTCCACCTTTTTTTGTCCTATTTTTCTTCCTGTGTTGGACTTCCGTCCACTCGTCCCGTTTTCGTTTCGAGGTGTTTCCTCCCCGTCCTGATTCGACTCCTGCTGATTATCCGTCACTTCTGCCTGCTCCCCTTTAGCCGCCTCTGATTCCTCCTGTCCTGCTGCCGTCTCGTGTAAGATATTTGCTTCCACTGAACCTTTCTGACTCTGACTCGATGTAGTGACCTGTTCTTTTTGTAGTTGTTGTTCTTGATATACCTTGGTGACTTCTGTAACAGATCCTCCATGCTGGAAAAGGTCGGTGGGGGTGCCGTGATCTGATTAACCTCCTCCACCGACACCACTATGCAGTTTTGTGCTCGCAAGGTTGTCTCCGAGGTCGGACATCCTCGCATCTGATGTCCGACCTCCCCACATCTTAGACAATGTCGTCTTCCTCTAGTTGAAGGGTGCTCGACTAATAGCATTATCCCGCACCAGAATTTCTTCGAGTTCCTTCCAGTACCTTAGGACAGCCCCCTGCTGTGATCTTGAGTTCCCAATCTAATGATGATGCCGCCATCGGTCCGCCTTGATCCATTTCCTGTAACCGGAACGGTGTTTTCACATGTTCCTCCAGAAATGCATTTAGTTTAAGAATGTCTATGTTCCTAGACACATTCCGAAGAAGAACTGTATATACTTGTTGTGTACCTATCATGCCTCTGGAGTGATACCCTTGCCGTTTCCACACTGATTCATCCTTCACTTCCTGTTCCGGTGCATGTTCATTTACTAAACGATGCGTATGCTTATGATCGGGCACTTCCACTTTCTCGTATTTCCGTGCCGCTTCACGCGTATAAAAATGGAAGTTAAGTCTATGGTTTGAGCAGTCATAACTTATTCCTTTTACCTTCGCTAGCATCTCCCACAATTTACCTTGGGTGATACCCCTTGCAGTGGCTGACATTGCAATGCTTTCCTGGATACTCTTGGTACTTTGAAAAAAACCCTTTATCGGCATTTCTCCTCGCATGTCCATACCTAAGCATCCTTCCACTTGTGGTCTAATAGTCAGAATTAATCTTAACCTTTGCGCATTTGTCATTATGTTCCAGAGAAAAGGTGGCAAATACCGTGCCACGATGGACCCTTCTGCAAGACCTTTTACGATGCGCCATTCCTAATCCGTGCCTGTTCTCACTTTTCCGTCTAATCCCTGGGCTTCTTCCTTCTTACAGACCTTGTAGAGTTCATTAATCTCTTCTTGCTGATACTGTGCCTTGTTGAACAGAAAGTCTTCCTTCAACGTTGAGCGTTGTGCAACATCAGCCTTCTCCCCAGTCACCTTGTGTATCCAACCGGTGAGTACGTTTTCAGTCTTCGAAGCCGCCTCCATCTTATTCTTCCCAATCAGTTTAGCCAAGACATTCTCCAACGATTGCTTGGTTCGAACAAAGATCCTGCATGCTTCCTGAACTTTAAGTTTCCAGATTGTCCAATCATGCTGCTGTTGGGCCACCAGTAACTCAAATAAATCGATTAATCTCTCCTGTTCCTTCATGGTTATTTGCGGCAGTTTCGTCTCCTGAAAACGCTTTTCCTCCTTCACCTGAACCATTTGACTGAAAACCATCTCAAATAGCTGTTGCATGAGATCAAGCCATGTTTGTAGTCGCGGTCTCTTTTGTGCTGCGTCGGCCAGCGCTTGGACCAAGACTTCAGCTAGTGACTCCGGCGTTATAACTCGACTGTTTACATCCCCAAGGACGGTCTTCTCTTCCATTACTGTATCTCCAATACTCACGTCGTTTGGCTGGACTCCACTCTCTGTTCCACCTTGTCCTCCTGTCGATCCTTCTTTTCTGTTAGTGCCTTCGTCGTTTTGATCACTATTAGTTGCTTCCGTTCCAGAGTCCACCAGGTGAATTTGCTCGTCGTCCTCTGGTTGACTCTGTTGTGATTCTAGTACAATTTCATCTATCTGAGCTGTAGGCTGCCCTTCCGTTTTATCCCCCATCTTCCTACTTGAGAATTGGGCCTCTTCCACGTTTCCCCCGGGTAATCCCCCGGGGTCTGGCTTCTCCAACATCTCTACCTTCACGTTTACGATCTACTCCTTCTTGGTAGTTAAGATCCTACCTTAACCGACGCCGGGTTGAGTGGACTATTTGGCAAAATCAGGACTATGTGCTTGTAGTGATGTCCCAATTTGAGGGAGTTGTCTGTACTGTAAAACCTGTATTAGAACCCCACTGGGGTTATCACTATAACCCCACCCAAACGTGGGGTAATATTCGAGGGGGGGGGTCTATTTGAGCTTGCAATGATTCATCTTGTCTGTATGTGGTATATGTGATTCCTGCTTCACATCAGATTCGATTCTTGATCTCCACGGGATCTACTTTTTCAAAATCATTTCCTCTGGTTTAGGTGACGTCATTGGTGACGAGCCTTCACAAAAGCCCAGTAAACATAGTACCTACTGCTCGCCGTCCTCGGGATGGTCTTTCAGGAACTGCATTGCGCATTTCACAACGAATTCGGACTTGACATTTCCACGGCACAGCTCGTTCGCCAGTGCTTGCAGTTCTCGTCGGGGTGCGCTCTCATGTGCTTTCAAAGTTTCGCCAATTCTTGACCTACGTAATTACAAAATAGTTGCAAAAATTGGCGCGCTTTGCTTGCTGCCAGTCGTAAGCAATACCGGTATTAATGTTGTTGTTATAGCAGTCTATTCAGACCAATCAACTATAGCCAGACTGGGGTACACGTAACAAAATTGAGGTAACAGTTACATCTAGCAAAAGTGAGGTACAGGGTTAGGTAATTTCTCTAATTAAACCGATAATTAGTTTTATACACCGTACTGTTTTAACAGTACGGTGTTTACACCATATGGATAATCCGGCTCCTGCCAATCCGGTCTTTTTAGAGGTAGGTGACCCGGATCGTGATTTGATCCTGATCCTTATTTAAAAATTGGGTGGGGTTCTATTTGAGGGATGGGGTTGTAGAATTACACCTGGGGTTCTATTTGAGGGATGGGGTTGTAGAATTAAACCTGGGGTTCTGTTCAAGGGGGGGTCAAATCGAGGGATGGGGTTCTAATACAGGTTTTACAGTATATTCCTTAATATATAGAAACTAAATCATAGTGAGTTGATCTTGAGAGATAAAAAATAAATATACACCAAAGCTCAATTGGTTTCGTCAAATGTCCAAAATAAAATCAGCAATGACCAAATTATTCGTCGAACCTGCTACAAATAATACTTCCTATAAACAATCTTATTTCAAAAGTGATATTTATTAGCATTTATTAATAACTTGATTTAGTCAAACCCAACCTGTGCGCCACTACTTACAGTCGTACGGATTGAGATTTCGAAAAAGTGGTGTCTCGTCGGATTTCTTGTTTCTGGAGAAACCATCCATACGTACACATTCACTGCTAGTCGATTGCTGGACACGTTGAAATTTTCGCTCTGGGTACTATGGTGGTGTATGACTATCTTTTTGAGTCCCATTTGCCGATCGTTCTTGGTCCGCAAAATCTTTTCGGGGCAGAAGCGGCAATCAAGCCGAGCTCCACATCGCACATGGAGGACCCAAATTCGAGAGACTGTTTCATATTGGCGAGAATATGCTGACAATGGTGGAAGGTCTTGGTAACGCGAAGTTTGTTCGCGAGCGTCCGTCATACGCTCGACGCTGTGGGTCCTGATGAGCGAGACCCTGCATTTGCCGTGTTGCTGAGTTTGACCAAGATGGATCGACAGTGAAAATCGGCCTTGGTCAATTGGATTTTGGCTACAATTCAGCTGTCTCGCTTTCAACGTACGAAGATGTCTCACAATCTCCATGATTAACTGTTGCGTGAGTGGTTACTTTCCTTCGATCGCTGCGAGGTAATATAATCTCGCCACACGATGCCGTCTCTTTCCGATGATCCCAAGTGTCGCGTGCTGTCTCAACCGCTCTCTTACGACCCAGTTTCTCCATGGTAGACATACAATTTGTACAAGTATATTTAAAAAATCAGTTGTTTTCACTATCAACAGCGTTCTCCAGTGTTTGTGATTGAGATGGCAAACGTATGTGTCTCTCTGATTCAACAGTCAGAGCTTGGCGTGGCATCTGTCGTGCAGGCTCTAAGATTTGACTTCTCTGTGTCGCCCTCATCCAGATTAATGTCGGTCTTTTCCTTTTTGTCAGGTCCGGTTAATCAGCAGCAATGTCGGGTAAAGAACAAATTTGTCCACAAGGGCTGCAAAGTTCTCCACCGTGCCGCCATCAATCGTAAAATTTAAATCTGTCTCCCTCATAGTTTGCTTAAAATTTCAAATTGCTCTGCCCATGGCATTGCTTGGCTAACGTCCTTCGCGACGCCGCACATCTGAGCGCCAAGTTCGCGCATCTCGGGCAGTGACCACTGCGCGTTGTTGCCAGAGTTGCGTCATGATAGTAGCCCATCCAGCCTTCATCTACTTCCAATAGCGTCTGGACCACCTCGGTTGTCCACGATTCATTATAGAAAGTGATGGTCGCCTCGCTATCGCCAGATCCACATCGCCGCCATTCTCTCGCACAGAGGGGTATTTTGGCTAAACAAAAGTACCCCACTTAGCAGTACAACATCCAGTACTACACAAAACATAACTTAGGCTTAACAAAATGACTGTCATATATAATAAGTAGGCTAGAATCTTTTACCTGCACGTGAAACAAAGTAGTTCTCAGCAAATTGCTTGATGTTGTACAGCGTGATGTGTTCTTTCACGCTATGGCTCCATATGCCATATATTGGTATGGCATCTTGGTGGCTGAGAGATTCTTGATAAGTGAGCACGTTCGTGGAAATGAATGGGTGGCGCGTAGTCTCGCGCGCACCACACCTGATATGGATATTTTGTTTTTGGTCGGTTGATGTTGATAAGAGCTATACCCTTTGGAAACCGTTTGTGATGGTTTATATCGTTTATGAAAGGGTGTCGAATAATTTTGGTCATTACTGATTCTATTTTGGACATTTGACGAAACCAATTGAGCTTTGGTGTATAGAAACAAAAACAACGTGTAAGTACATTTTCCCAGAGAAGCACCCAAAGGCGAACCAACAGTGCGGCTCAAAAGGCGATTGGTGCCGACACCACGCGAAGTATCAATCAGCAGTTGATGAACCTGCACTTGATGAACCTGTGGTTGTCGAACCTGTAGTTGCTGATCCTGCAGTTGATGAACCAACGATGACCAAGTCTATTGAAGAAATTTATGGCGAGCACTACATTCAGCACATCAAGTCTGTTGATAAATATGATCAACCCAAGATGGGAGATTTGCGAGTATTATCACCAAGTGATTGGATCAAGTCGAAGATGCACGTAGCTGGTGATTCCATCAAACATAGTGATGACGTCACACCCGACTTCGGAAGAGACGGATACACGTATCTCTTGCAATATCAGTTCAATGAGCTCGATGAATCGCATATGCTTGACAACTTCTTCTTTAAGTCCAGTGAAGATCGTGAATCCTTCGAGCAAGCAAACACTGAATGCGGTGTGGAATATTTCCTTGCAACTAAGACCTACGATGAGCGATTGTATCAATTGTGTATGATGATTCGAAACGATTGGTACTGCAACAATCAAATCCTTTAGAATCTCGCCGGATTCTTTGCTCGTCAACCTCATTCTGATTGGTATTTGATGCGCAAGACCTATCTCTGTGTGCTCAAACAAAAAGTAGAGCGTTTCAACAAGGAATTTGCTACCAAAGAATTCGATGGTTGGTTTGATTCCAAGTATCATCCAGCACTGAACGAAGGCTAATTGAAAGGGATTGCTACTGGTTGTGATTCCGCTGCATACAAGCAATGGAAGGATGAATATGAAGTCAATGAGCCAAGGAAACCATCCACTTTCGAAGTCTTTCGAGCGATCTACACTTGTTCAAGACTTCGAATTGACATTCAAATCTGAGCGGAAGTTGGCAACATTGACTCAGCTGGTGAATTAACTGGTCGAACAATTGATGACATGCGTTCAGCCATGGTTGATACATCATTTGAGATCGATGATCTTGAGTATTGGTTGGAGAAGTATCTAGTGATCGAGACAAGCCAATCATGACTTTGATTTAAATGTACTTTCGAGAAGATGTTGAAACAACAGCTTCGAGTCTCTTCATTTACTGAAACGATTTGTGCTCTTTGTGCTCTACTTCATCCACGAGTTCTACGTCTTTGAAGGATCAGATATCACCTACTACAAGCGTAAGCCAACAGAGGACGATAATTCTGTGATCAAGGCATAAGATCCAAAGAAGTTCTTCAAGGTGCAAATTCAGTTCATTGAAAACAAGAAGCCACGTTCCACCAAGCTGTCCGACCTTCTCAATACGATTCCATTTCACAAGTTTGCAAATACTGTCTGTAAATGGGAACATGATCCAGATGATATGGAGACATTCAGCTTAGCAAATCCACTGCTAGCAAAGGATATTCATGAAGATTTTACCGAATCTGACTTGCACCCAGTGTTAGTCGACTACCTGAAGCGTATCATTTGCTTCAATGATTCTGAGAGGTATCAATGGTTGATGGAATATATAGGTAGCATCTGCCATTTTCCCGACAACAAAACGAAGGTCATGCTCGTGTTATATTCGATGGAGAAGCAGATTGGCAAGTCGAACTTCTTCAAGCTCCTTACGAGTCTTCTGGGAACGGCAAATACTCACATGACTCAGCATCTCACCAATGTCTTTGGAGAGCGTGGATCACCGCAGCTTCGCCATAAGAAATTGTGCTGGTTTGAGGAAATTGCTAGCGACAAGCGCTCGTTTCGTAATTGTCTTGAGCGAATGAAGTCTGCAATCACCGATTCCGTGCAATCTAGTCGAAAACTCTACCATAAAGAAGAAGTATATGGCAACATCACTGAATTTATTGGTGCTTCCAACAACTTGATTGGCATCGTCGAAGACAAGATGACAATTTTCGATGTAAATTCAGCCGAACAGCACAACAAGGTCTATTATGGCGAGTTGATTGATGATGTGATCAAGAATGAAAATGAGATGAACAAATTCTACACATATTTGAAGAAATATGCCAATCCCAAGCCAAAATCTTTCCTCAGAACTCCTATCTATGATTCAATGACAACTGCTAGCAATGAGGGTATTGTCAATTATGTCAATCAACTCAGGGAATTGGGACTCAATCAAATCATGCACACTGAATCACAAGGTCAATTTCGCGTGGACAGGGATATTATGTATCAGCATTATCAAAGGTGGTGTGAGACAGCTGGAGAAATCCCTGATAAGCGCTCGAAATTTTGTGAGAAGATCTCGAAGTTGGACAAGCGTATCACATTCAAGAGATATAAGGAAAACGGAGCTAGTCCTTATGGATTATTCTTTCTTACCCAGTCTAAAACTACCTCCCTTCATGCGCCGCGTGCGACGTGGTTCATCCATACCAACTCCAGTTAACTGCTTAACTCCTTTTCAAATTTCGTGGCTAAATCCACCGGTTTCAGGTCCAGCAATATCAGCAACAGTATCCATTACAGAGCCAGCAATTGGCTTCCAGTTATTTTTTAGGAAATTCCATGCTTCCTTTCCAACAGTCTTGATTCCGCTCCACAAGTCTCCCCAAAACCCACTTCCATCCAGTCCAGATTGATGCGTACGTAATATTTCACCGTGAGTCATGGGTAAAGTCGTTCCTTTACCAGATTCATATGCTTTCACAAGCTTCTTATTAGTCTCGGGTCCAAAATAGTGAGCGTGGCCAGCGTTAAGCTGTGCATGCGTTAATCGAACAGGTTTTCCATGCAAAACCTTTAAGGACTGCGCTTGGCTAAGTTTGGCGCGAAACTCTTTATACATCTTTATATATAAGCACAAAATAGAAATGTCAAAGCTTAAATACAAAACCCAAAATCTAGATGAACTAAAACAAATGATTCTGCGTGATCTTGAAATGAGCAATGACAAGCTATCCACAGCTACAATGGACCTGTATTTGAAACAACTTCTCAGACTATACAAATCGGGGAAGGCGACTATGCAATGGAATCCAAAAAAATTCGTTGCTCGCATCCAATATCCCAACAAGTACGACGATGCAAATTTTCAAAAAGTGTATGGCGTTCAGAACTCTGATATGATTGCTCAATTGATGCGTCTTTACAAAAGCAAGGAGAGTCTGATCCTCACTCTAAACGCACTCTGTAAGATGGTCAAGAATCGCTTCCGCGATGCATTTGGATACTATAACACAGTAAGAAAAGTACTTAGCAAGCAGAATAAGTCGGAGAAATTGGACAATGAACTGACACCCGAAGAGGAGAAGAAATATATTAGCTACGAGGAACTGATGTCTGTTCCTCAGAAGGTGAAGAAGATGCTCATGGATACTAATGGCAAGTTGTTTCTATCGAACAATGAGCTGAGCAAGCTGACGAAAGCGAAGCAACTCGCTTACCTGCGCCTTATCTTCGACTATGTCACTCTATATCTTAACGTACATTATCCTCTACGTCTCGTATGGCCAACAGTGCATTTGCAAAAGGTTGGTGACGGTAACAACCTCTAAGGAACCAAGCTTTTTTTAAGAACGTTCGCCTCATGGGATCGCAAGTTATTGACCTAGACGGATCCACGATCAACCTCATTGCTGGATTTCTTCATTTCCTTTCAGGCTCTCTTGGGCAAACACCAACAAAACTGCTTTGGCGCTTTTACAACAATAGTCCAGGCGAATACGATAGTAATAATGGATTCAGTTCAACTCTCTCAAAGCTCTTCGTAAATTACAATCGAAAGCCGATGAGCATGAACATGATCCGTCACATTGTTGAATCACATCTGATCCAATCACCAACGTATGCGAAGTTGACAAACAGAGAGAAACATGACCTTCACGCTAAGCTACTCCATAGCACGTTTGCTGCCAATACAAGCTACAACAAGATTGCAAACCGATTCACTACGACAGAGGTTAGCGAGGAAGCTGCCGACTTCTCATATGAGCCAGCGCCTCAACCTCCATCACCTTCTAAGCCGCAGACATGTTCTAAAGCACGTAGAAAACGCATATTCCATGGAGATTTCACTCCAACAGGAAGTGATAAATCACTTGAAATTGAAATATTCGAGAAGTAATATGAATACACCCAATATAAAAAGCAAATCACATCCAAATGACGTCCAAACGTGGTCCACATGTTATGAATTTCAACGGATTGCACGCGCGTCTACGAAGCGGAAAAACACATGTAAACCTGAAGACTATGCTCGTCTCTCATGCGCTTGTTGATTTATGGCACCTGATTGAAGATGAGAAGAGTTTCGATAAGCATCTCTTCAGCCTTCTCGATGAGCCTGAGCAAGACTTCATGAGATATTGCTTGAAAAAATGTCATATCAAGTCACGAGAATTTGATTCTGCGTACAATGAGCAACTTGGTGGTGTTGTAAAGCGCCTGAGAATGCTACAAGGAGCTACGGCTATTGGTGATGATAACCCAGGCATAAAAAAGGAAATGAAACAGCTGCTTGACAAACTGTATGAGAAGGGCGTGTTCTCAACCAACTACTACACTCAGTTCAAGCGGATGATGAAGATCTCTTAGAGTCACGCTTGAAGGTGAGTAGCTTACTTGTATCAATGTATTTGGGCTTCTTTGCCTTTTTTTGCTCCTTGGCGAGTTGGCTAAGACTGACCTTCTCCAGTTGCTTCGTTAGAGTCTCAATGTTTGGTCTGTCTTGGAGGGTCCAAGCGGCTTGACAGTTCCGGAGGTGACTCCATCACCGTCAATATCCATTGACTGTGGCATCATCTGCCTGCGAATTCTTTTACGTCAATGCATTTTCTTCACTTGCGTATATATAAGCAAATCAAAATGTCATTTCCAGTTTTGTTGAACGTCAACAATCAAATTGCCCAGCATCAATTCCGATATCGATTCAGTCAACCGATTGATTTCAGTCAGTTTGAATGCGCACTTGGCTCGATCTCAATTTACTACAGCTGGAAGGCAATCACTGCTCAACGCCAAAACAACTAATTCAAAATCATTTGGCCAACAGCAGCAACAACAACTACGTATTCAATCACCTTGCCAGATGGTATATACTCAGCAAGTGATATCAACAACTACCTGCAGTATTGGAGTATTCAAAACAACTTGTATCTGACCAACAACACGACCGGTGAATACCACTACTTCATCTCGTGTGCGGAGAGTCCATCCGCGTATGCGATTCAGTTCACGATGCAGCCAGTGAAGAATGTCACTGGATACACAGCAGCAAGCGGCTTCCCAACAATGCCAGCCACT
>MIQA02023027.1:0-13745 GCA_001887855.2 Sclerospora graminicola | reverse complement strand
GTTGAAGGCTCGGAATACATAAATCCAGGTTCCCTATCATGCCGGATGACCTCGCTCGCTCCGAAACGTCTGAACACACATTCCTCTTAATTTTGAGCAACCTGCTGAGCGGTACGTGGGGAAGTGGCCTTTGCTATGACCAGCCCAGTAAACAAATCCGTCCAGATCAGCAGCTCTGTGTACCCATTTCGATATTTAGGCAAAGATGGGATATGGTCCATCGCAAT
Organism: Sclerospora graminicola; assembly: GCA_001887855.2. NCBI lineage: Eukaryota > Oomycota > Peronosporomycetes > Peronosporales > Peronosporaceae > Sclerospora > Sclerospora graminicola. Next base: position 13,518 of record MIQA02023027.1, on the reverse strand, counting down.
GACTTGGAAAAGATAGATGGTCTGTATATTTCCAGGTGACCGCCCTCTAATGGTCGGCCGGGCCTTCCCTGTTTCACAATCCGGACAACTTTCCGCATAAACTTGTACGCTACGATAGAGACCGCGCCAGTGGAAACGCCTTGAGTTTATGATATGTCCGGCCGATGCCTTGATGCCCCCCTTCCAAACTCACGTGATAGTGATGGAGGATATCCGTTTGCAGGGTAGTAGGTACGACCAGCCGGGCGGATTTATCTCTCTCGATTTCATGTTGGTCAGCATCTCGGTAGAAAAATAACAACACGTTCTCATCCACTTCGTAATTTGGGGCCAGCTTAAAACATTCCTTAGCTTGTTCGGCACTCAGTTTCTCCACTCCCCCTTTCAAGATTGCTTTGTGATCTACTATCCACTCCTCTTCGTCTTGCGCTTGGAAAATCCGCTCTGCCCGCAACTGTTGCACTATCCCTTCACTCATTGCTTCTGAGGATGGTGAGCCGGCGGCTAGAGAACGGCGCCTTTGCGACCGGGTGACAGCGTCCACCCGGGTTACCTCCTCCATGTTGGCCGAATGAATAAGTTCGGGCAGCCGATTGATCTCTGCCAGATCCGATAACAAACCTGGATCGGAAACCGTTACACCGACTTGGTCACACATGGCTAGCGTAGCCAAGTGATCTGCGCACTTGTTCCAGTCCCGTTTGACATGTAACAGTTCATGCTCTGGCCATTTCCGCAGGGCGGACATAACCCGATCGTTCAAAAGTCTCAGCCGGGGTGCCTTACAATCTATTTCTCCCGTGATTTGCCGGATCACCAGATTGGAATCACCAAATATAATTATCCGCCCCAGCGTCCGGCCAGCTAGCAGATCTACGCAAAGTAGCAGTCCTCGGTACTCTGCTTCGTTCACTGTTATGCTAGGCGTGAAATCTGAAGCAGCAGCGACCACTTTCCACTCGGGCAAAACTACCACAAAATAGCACTATAGGCCCTACTCCCTTCTTTACACTCGCCGACCCGTCAAAACTCAGAACCATTAGTTCTTCCGTGGGTCCCACTGTTGGCGGTGGTAATATGATGGATTGTCGCGGCTGTTTCCGAGGCGCTATGGATATGCTATCAGCGCTTCTTCCACTTCTACCCTTGGGGTAATGCTGACCGCTTACGTGCCCAATATCTCCTCTTCTCCTTTAGTACACTTGATTACTTCGAGAGACAACTGAGACAGCAGAGCAGCCAATCTACCCAGCCGGCCGTTAATTCCATTTGCCTTCAGAAGCCATGACAGGGTCAACCGTCTAGATAGTACCTTGATAGGCCAAGACACCAGCATAGTATAACACACATCCAGGATCCGCAATAAGGTCAAATCTTCTTTATCCACTAGCCCATAGTTAGCTTCATTAGCCTTCAGAGTCCGGCTGGTGAACGTCACAGGACAATACACTCCGTCATGATCTTGCACAAGGGCAGCTGAGATAGCCCACTTGTTAGCATAGATGATGACCACAGGAACCTTATTAACATCGAAATGCTTCAGGACTGGTGTGGTCGCCATCTTTGCTTTCAACATGCCAAAGGCTACCATCGCTCGGGTCATGTGGTCGTCCGGGCCGGCCGCCCAGAATTGGGCAGCCGGTTGGCTGTCTGGATGGACAAGGGCGGCATCTCATTGGTGGAAATATTGACCCGGCCGGCATCTCATGGGTGGAAATAGTCGCCCGGGCGGCATCTCATTGGTAAAAATAGTCGACCCGGGCAGCATATCATTGGCTGATATTACTGGCTCGGTTCGCACTTCCCCTTGCCTTTCCTGCTCTCTCAGCTTGTGGTAATCCAAATATCCTAGAAGGGGTTCAGTACTCTGGTTTAGCCACCATTGGAATGCGGTCCTCTTCCACTTCTTCCACTTCGCCGACCAAATCGGTGGTTGCCTGAAAGGCCAGGTTTTGCCACTCGACATAACGTCTTGAGCCGATAAGGACATAACCCGGCCGGCGGGGCACCTTGTCCTCGGCCAGCCATATTCCAATGATCACGTCCTAATGTTAGTGAGGGGCGTTTCCGAGATATAGGTCTCACGTATGTAATTGAGGTGACCTTCCCTTTTAACGAACGAAGGAACCTAACACTCGCCCCTAGTCAGCCATAACTTACGCCGCCTGTCGTGTGGTCGTACCATTACTTCCACCGCTTTTCCCACTGCGCACCGTTGCAAATTGACCTAAATGGAGAAACCGGACGTGGGCACCATATAAGGGCCGCCAGCCAGCTGGATCTGCACCTCATCCGGCAACGTCAATGTCCCATGCGATAAATCCAGCCGTATGCCGGCTGGGACCATAAATTCCATCCCCAGAATTGCATCCTGCCCTGCTAGCTTACCCACCAAGGCGGTAAAGTAATACACCAAAGACCCAGCCAACGTAATCTTAACTCTTGTTCTTCCTTGGGTTATGTACGAACTTTCTCCAATGCCGATACACTCTTGCCGCTTTGTCTCATCTATTTTACATCTATCCTTACGTGCAAAGGTGGTGTTAACGATAGACAATACTGCGCCAGAGTCAAACAGCATGGTGGCCTTCTGGTTATTGATTTTGCCATCCACCTTGGCTTGCTTGAACCACTTATCCGGTGAATGGTATTTCCAATAACCTCGTGATTCGCCAGGTAGCAGATTCAATTCCATAAGCACTTCAGACCGAGAATATTTGTCCGTCAGCCTTGGTGCCCGGGGACCGGATGACGTAATCGTCAAACTTACATGTATTGTCGGTTACTCATTCTTTTGCTTCTTGATTATCCTCCTTACCGACGTATGCATAGATATTAACAGTGGACGGCTCGGCTCGAGCCAGATTCCAACCTGGCGAGCGATCTAGTTTAACATATTTTCCACCCCGGGTGGCAACATTTCAGCATGGTTGGTCGGGACGTACCACTTCTTCATCTGGTTGTAGAATTCTTCGACAGGGCACAGTCTTGCCTCGTGCACTTCCCCGCAAGTCTTGCAGGTGAACAAACAGGGCTTCGCCGGGTGTCCTTTCCTTTCGCACTTCTTGCAGGTCAGCCGCTTCCAACAGCTCCGGTCGGCATGCTTGATGGACCCACAGTGGGTACATTTCCGTCTGGGATAATCCTGGTCAGTTCGAGCCGGAAAACCCTTCTGCTGGCTGGACCCAGATGGCAGCCTGTATGCTGACTGGCTTCCACTGAGAACAGATACCGGTACTGATCCTCCTCAGATTCGCCCCCAGACCGCTGGTACTCCTCTTCCGAACTAGTCGAATCCGACTCTCGGGCCACCATGCGGACGGCTCGGGCTGTCCTGGTGGATGGCGGCCGGCTTCCTTGATCCGGGTTAAAACGTGACTTGAACCGTCCTGCTCCAACTGCCGCCTTGGGGCCTCGCTTCTTCGCTCTTTGATACGTACGCAGCGTCAGCTCCAGCTCCGTGGTATTCTTCAACCGCAGTAACGCCAGCTGGTCCGCCAGCTCCCGGTCTATCCAACGTACTGATAAAAAGCTCCACAAGTTCTCGGGCAGCTTCCGACCGGCTGGCATCTTCTTTAACCGGTATGTTCGCCCTCATTCCTGCGACATTCAGACGATGGAGGCATTCCAGAGGGGTCTCGTCTGCCCGCTTCTTTGTGTGGAAATACTGGCGCGCTACCGACACTCCCGATCCGCAAGATTGCTCTCCGAACGCTTCAACCAATTCCTTCCAATTATCTCGGACTTCCCGGCTGAGCTGTTGGATCTAGTTTTTAGCCGGACCTTTCATCAAGTCTCCGAAGATCAAGCACTTCTCATAGTCCGGCGTCCGGTCTCTGAGAAATGCCGACTTCGTCTTGCTCAGCCATCCTCGGGCTTGGTCATCGTCCTCGTCCCGTCCAGTGAAATCCTTTAGCTCGGACGTAATTGACATCCGCACCCTTGTTATTGCCCCTGAGTCCGGATCAAACGCTTGGGCTGAGGCCACATTGGCTCTGCGATCCATCCCCAGATACAGATCATCCGGATCATAGTGGCACCTGGCCGACTTGACGGATTCCATATCCACGTCGCTGAGAGACAGCTTCCTATTCCTTGGCCGTCCGGTTCGGCGACCTGCCCGGCGGCTTGGCGGGACGGTACAGGGCTCAATCTGCTTGGACTGCACTGATTCCATGTCTTCGTCAATCGGCTCCCTCGCATAGTACTCGACAGGCTCGGGCGCCCGACTCCAACGACGAGCCGGCTGGTCCGGCGACTTCGTACTGCCGCGGCTGGCACGCTCCCGACGCTGTTCTACCAAGTATCGCTCCATCCTCGTCGAAAACATGTTCTGAAGGTGATCCGGCACTTGAGGGCTTGCCTGAGGGTCTACTCGCGGGGCGACTGGGGGGGGGCGGCTGGGCTGCTAGATCGACATTCCTTTAATCCTCCCGTCCACGTCTTCGTCTTTTGGCTCTGGATGTGCCGTCGCCGTCCGGGTCCGGACGCTATGCTGACTGGCTTTCTTCCGCTCGGGCGTATCCGGATCTTCATATCCTCCAAACCTCATGGCCGTCGCCACACGCGCCGCTCCCCTTGGGCCAAGGGTTATGCGGGTAATGCCTACCGATGAGTCAGTTGAAATCCGCTTCTGAAGGGGCAGACTCGTACTGAGAAGAACCCGAGTGTAATCCGGCCGGTCTACCTGCTGCTGGCGGCGATGGCGGAGTCACTCCAGTTGTTGCTGTCATCTTCTTTGACGGAGAGCAGCCCACTAACGGGTACCCAAGCGGTCGTGCAGTGCGCTGGATGCCCCTTCAACTTGTCTGCCTTCATATCGAACAACTGGTTCGGATCGAAAGCGCCGGTGTTGATGCCGACTTGCTTGAGTTGATCAAACTGTCCTCTAATAAGGAACACGTGGCTGTCAGAGAGGGATAGGGGAGAGACGAGACCTTTTAATCCGCCTAGGATTTTCGGTCATGTTATCTTCAGGACCCCATCCGTCCGCAAGTACTGCCCCAACTCGCGAAAATGGGGGGCACGCTCCAGATCGGTATCCATAGCCTTCTGTGATAGGTCGTCCAGCTTTTCTTCTTCTTCTTCTTCTTCTTCGATATGAAGCCTATCTTTGCGAGTTGGATAATCCGGATCCTGTCTATCCGGCCTTTTCAGGGGTAGGTGATCTGGATCGTGACTTGATCCCGATCCGGCCGGCTTCCCACTCCGGTCGTATCCGACTTCTGATTCTTCTTTCTTATTTTTTCTTCTTTGATATCCATAATATGCGTTTGTTTGTTAGGATCATAGTCGAAACCATGATCCTTCCTCGGACTATGGTGACTTGCACCATAAGCCGATCCGGCTCCAGCTGGGACATAGCGGCCGGTACTATAGTGAGTAGTACCGTAATCCGGTCAAATACCGTAACCCGGTCAAGTACCGTAATCCGGCCCAGCCGGAGCCTCTGGGAGAATTAACTTCTTCTTTAATGTCGACCTCGAACTCCCCCAATCCGAGTCGACCATCGCATCCTTCCATCTTCAGCAGCATTGGGGGCGATATGCCATCCCCCAATGCACCCGACACAACTTCTTCAACCAATTTGACAGGTTTAGGTCTTTCGCCCACTAGGGACTCGCAGTGATATCCAGGGTCACAAAGAGATCCGGGCACGCGCACCAATGTGGTGTAGTCGCTCTCAGAATTTTTTTCTGAGATGCGAACACCCACGGGGGGCCTAGAAGATTGACTGTCGGAGGGGGTACTCCGTCCATCCAGGTCTTGATCCGATCCGGTATCCGGCCGGCTGGATCGGTCACTTCCATCACCTTGGCCGTGACGACTTGGATGATCCATGTTCGAAAAGCTCACCTTGTGTATCCGTCAGCACTGGTGGTTGTGCTCTCTTGATGGACCCTAGGGCGAAAAGTTAAAAGTCCGTCGAAAAGGGAGACAAGGGTTAGGACTAGGCGTAGCTCCTGGGCGGGAATCTTCACCGAGAGCTGGATTGGCAATATTCTTGAAGTTTGTATACTGCGAGGGCTGGACCGAGAATATTCGATCGGCCAGCTAAACCAATGACAATAAAGGGATAAATCCAGTCGTGTACGTAATAGGGAATCCAAACAAAACCACAATCTTCCACAATAGGCCAAACGTTACCGCACTTTCCAATACGAGATATAACCGTGTTCAAAACACGGGCGACTTGAGGTGAGTATATACAACGCAGCGACTCCCGGTCAGGGGACTTGGGGTGGGTTACTTTAACCTTCCCTGGGCAAACCAACAGCAGCAAGAGGGGACCTTGTTAGCCCTCTCAATGAAAGCGACCTGTGTCTAAGAAAGCGAAACGTATACTGATTTTTATCCCTATGTCCAATGCTCCCTTTTGTGTAACCCAACCCAAATAGCCCGGCTGGATAGTTATGTGCCTTACCTAAAATAGTCCAGCCGGATCTCTTTTGTGTACTGTACACCAAACTCAGCCGGATCGGCCGGATGCTCTTTGGTGTACTGTACCTCAAACCTAGCCGGCTTGCCTGGGTACTCCTTCGTGTACCGCACATCAAATATCCGACTCGACCCGGATAGCCATCCATATAAGCTCACTAGACCGCTGGCGTTAATCCCTCCTTAGCAGCTCCCCGTCCAACTCTGGTGCCTCACCCGTCCTCTGCGAAGCTCCGCCTTTTTCGGGACCCTTCGCACATACACCTTTCAGACAATCCGCCCTTCGGTTATCCACCATTGGCGGTCGTCCGGCTCTACTGATCCGGACGGTTAATCTCCGGCTAGCCTGTTAATTTCAGAGTCACTTCACCACATCAACATCTAAATCATCCCTGACGACTGGATTTACCCCTTTATTATCATTGGTTTAGCTGGTCGATCGAATTCTCGGTCCAGCCGTCGCAGTATACAAACTTCAAGTATATTGCCAATCGTGCTCCCCGGTGAAGATTTCCGCCCAGGAGCTACCCCTAGTCCTTCCCCTCGTCTTCTTATTCGACGGACTTTTAATTTTTCGCCCTAGGGTCCATCAAGAGAGCGCAACCGCCAGTGCTGACGGGTACACAAGGTGAGCTTTTCGAACATGGATCATCCAAGTCGTCACGACCAAGGTGATGGAAGTGACCGATCCAGCCGGCCGGATGCCGGATCGGATCAAGACCTGGATGGACGGAGTACCCCCTCCGACAGTCAGTCGTCTGGGCCCCCCGTGGGTATTCGCATCTCAGAAAGAATTTCTGAGAGCGACTACACCACAATGAAGTTGAATGGGATATGGAAATCTCGGTCTGATTAGTCGAATAACTTGACCCCGCCCTAGAATATGAAGATCGGGTACATGAAAGAGCTTGATATGTGAAGTGGTAAGCTGTATGAGCCTTACCGAACTGGGGTAAGCGATCAGGGTTGATGGATCCACCCAGAATCAGCATAAAGAGGTCTGGTCAGGTCCAATTTTAAGAGAAGTGCTGAGTCGGTGCGACCCTTGCGGTCCAACATACAATGGAGGTCGGAGATACGATTGAGTGAGCGGGCGATGTCGATGTTTTGCCGATCACTGTGCTGATCGCCCTGATCACTGTGCTGATCGCCCTGATCACTGTGCTGATCACTGTGTTGACCACGAACCAAGCCTGATCAACCCCGATTTAGCTTCCCGGTGTGGACGGAGACGGAGTTTTCAGTTAAGATGAGGTTAGTATGGGGCGAACAGCGTCTGAGAGACGGATACCGAACTGGTTCTATGCTGATTCTTGAAGAACCAGGCTGGTTGAAGATCGCCATAGATTCTGGCCATGATCAGTCCAGAAGTGGTTCGGATCAGGTTGAAGATGCGTCGAAGATGTGTATAAGGTGGTACTGGCGCAACCGTGTGACGAAATGGACAAGATCGAAGTATGGGGTAGGTCACATAAGTTGTTGTACGGTACATTAGGTATTGGGTATTGCATATATAATAAAAGGATGGAATTTACCTCCTAAGCAAAGAGTCGCTCCGCGACGTGTCGCGGTCATTGGGAGCACATGGCTAACTAGGCCCATGTAGCTCAACTTAATTCCCGGTTAAGACGCGCATAAACGCATTTTGGCTTACCGGAAGGCCCCCGAACGGGTTTTGTTTAGGTTTTCAACCCTCACCCCTTACGCGCACGTGTTTTGAACACGTTATATCAATTGGAAAGGTTTCGTGGAGATAACGTTTGTTGTTTACTGTGGAAGATCGTGGTTTTATCGTGGTTTTCGTGGTTCTCGTTATATTTCGTTTATATTGGCTGGCTTGATCGGACCAAGTTTCCCGATCAGGGCCTTTAACTACTTTAACTAAGTATCGACCCTGACTCGTCTCCGGTAGCGAATCCCACCCGAGGACGCCCCCTTCTCGAGAAGGTCATTTCCTCCGACCTGATTCGAATTACCCTTTTCATCTAAGAGTCCACCTAAGTGAGTGTAACCACCGCAGATAAATGGGTACACGAGGAAGGATGAAGTTAAGCATGGATTCTATCGTACATGACGACCAGTCGGAAGACCGGGAGGATCCGATCAGTCATCATAGTGATGATTCATCCGATCCTGATGCCGATCAGGATCAACGAGTACCCTCCGATAGTTGGTCGTCCGGGCTAGGGGTATCCGAAATCACCTAAGACTTCCGTTCTGGATTTGGAAATCGGCTCCACCACAATGGTGCGCGTGCCCGGATCACTTGGTGACTCAGTCGTGCCCGGATCATTTGGTGACTCAGGATATCACGGTGATTCCTTTGATGATGAAAAAGATGTGATAATCAAAGTGGAGGAAACGTTTTCGGGTGTATTGGAGGAAGGCGTATCGCCTCCGATTCTGTCCTAACTTAAAGGAAGCGATTGTCGATCTGGTCCGTTGGAGTTACAGGTCGAAATTAAAGATGGAACAACTCCCCACAAGGCTCCGATCGGAGCCGATCTCGGATATAGTAAAATTAACTATAATCCGGGAAAGGATCGGGGTACCGATCTCGATCGTATGCATAAAAAAAGAAAATTGAAAAAGAGAAAAAAGACATGGGGGCGGATCAATATGGTCGACCTAATCTTGCATTAACTGCAATTTTCTGGAATATTTTAAGAAGATGAAGGGGAGAGGGGACGTCCACTGATCTGCCGCTATCTTCCTCTTGAAAAATTTGTCCATCTGGTGGCGATACAGCGCATCCAGCATTTCAAGAAGTGGCAACTCTCTGGCCTCCCACAGAAAATAGTTTCTACTCAGTAAGGTTCGACGTGCAGTGACCGAATCTCAAGCCTTTCATAGCATATGTCGCCCAGTGATCAGGAGGAATTTCATTCACGTAAGTGGCAGCTTCTGCTTTCAATTCTTTCAACGCCGCAAAGTGTTCCTTAAAATGTCTATCTGTATGTGCATAGGCGCATTGCCCAAACAACCTAGAAAAGAAAAGTAAAGGTACCCTTAAACCCATCCATCCTGCACAAATATTGCAACAGAACTCACTTCCTAGCTGCAAGATTGTACTTAGTTTGAACATTATGCGCAATATGCCAACAATACTAAGCATTAGATGCGACGGGAAGTTCTTCAGCAACGGACGTCGGCAGCCCGTGATAACCGGTTTTTGGTGAAAGTACCATCAACTGCGACAAATTTTCCCATGTGCGGGAAAGCCTGACGGGCTGCTCCAGAAAAAAAAACGAAAAAGCTATGAAATCTTCTAGCAGCATCAGGCGTATTGGAAACGGCCTGCGTCTTAATCTCTGCCAAGGCTACTGTGTCCGCGTTCCTCAACTCATCTCTGTAAGCCGTCTGGAATCGAAAGTGCTGGCGCCGAGCACCTGCACTTTCTTGCATCAATGCCTCTAATGCTTTATGCGCCGTGGTGTAGGAAATTGTAACGCCCAATTTCCGCTCCAAAAAATGCTTGACATGAGTAGGCTTTGTCTGAACGTCGACAGGAAAATCATCTTGGAGCAATGTGATCAGATATTCATGATCTCTCTGAACGCCCCGGATTTTTTCAAGCGTTCCCTGACAACTGTGATTATCGTTGACAATTCTAACACTGATCAGATCGGTCTTCTTGGATTTGGTGATCCGAATGTACGCTGGACATTTCTCTCCCTTGCATCGTAGTACGCTCGGGTCTTATCACGATCGGTGCTGTAGCTAATCTGCTGGGTTTGCGCATGTTGTCGAGCCGCATTGATCGCATCTTCAAAAGAGTCGTAAACCGGACCGACCGACAAAGGAGGCAGGTGGTTTAGAGGAGTAGTCATTGCGTGTATTTAGCGTTCCGGCTAATAGAAGTTGTTAAGATCTTGCTCGAAGCTCGTAGCGATGATCTTGCCGGTTTAAAAGCAGGAGTTCTGGTATTCTCGTCATGATGCGTATCCCTAAAAGAATGGTGGGCTCCTGTAAATTTTGAAAAAAGAGTGGAGTGCTGTGAATGTTTGGTGAAAGCCGTGTAATTACTCTTTAATAGTAGGTAAATATAGTCTAATTAGTCTAAACCATTAGCTACTATGAACATGTGCAATCTAGAATGTAATATAGGCTCAGGTATCTTGGATGTCTTTTCGTCTCTTGACGCACATGGTTGTTCTGGGATTAGGCTTCGGAAGTCCTGATTCGGTGCTGGATGTTGATTGAAGACGCACTGTGAACTGATTTTCAGTCGAATCCCTACTTCTCGCGATGCATAAACCTTCGATTCATAATCCGCCACTGCCTCTACTTAAGCACGACTTCGACGCCATACGAATTCAAGATGATCATACGCATCTTTAACTATTCCTTGAAAAATTGCTTGATTACAAAGCTGTCATAACCACGCCATTCCGATTCCGCAAAGTCCTTTCCAGAGACGGTGAAACACTTCGGTATATGTGTCATCATACCATCCATGTTGCTACATCATCGCTTTCTTTATACTAAGACCTATCGGTGGTGCACACATAGTTACGACCGCGGTTTGAAAACTGCCCAAGAGCAAGTCCGTTATCATCGTTCCTCTCCAATGCTGTATCAATCTCCGCCAAAAGGCTTGAGCACGCTTACACTCCCATAGATTATGACATACACCTGTGGTGTAGTCGCTCTCAGAAAATCTTCCTGAGATGCGAACACCCACGGGGGTCCCAGACGACTGACTACCGGAGGGGGTACTCCGTCCATCCGAGTCATGATCCGATCCGGCTTGGGACCGGCTGGATCGGTCGCTTTCATCCGCTTGATCGCGACTGCTCGAATGTTGCATGTTAAAAGCTCACCTTGTGTACCCGTCAGTACTGGGTGGTTAGCTCTCTTGATGGACCCTAGGGCGAAAAGTGTAAATCCGTCCAATAGGGAGATGAAGTGTAGGACTAGGGGTAGCTCCTGGGCGGAAATCGTCACCGGGGAGCTCGTTGGGTAATATACTTGAACTTTGTATAGTGCCGGCTGGGCCGAGAATAGTCGATCGGCCAGCTAAACCAATAGGACACTTGAAGTTTGTATAGTACCGGCTGGACCGAGAATAATCGATCGGCCAGCTAAACCAATAACAATGAAGGGCGAATCCAAATGTGTAAACAAGGCAGATACAACTCCACACTCTTCCACAGAAGGCCAAAATGTCACCACTTCCCAATACTTGATACCGTGTTCAAAACACGGGCGACTTGAGGTGAGTATACGAAGTCGCCGCGACTTCCGGTCAGGGGACTTCCGGTGGGTTAACTTAACCTTCCCCGGGCAAACCAATAACAGCAAGAGGGGACCTTGTTAGCCCTCTGCCGTGAACCAATAAAAGCGACTTGTGTCTAAGAAAGCGAAACGTATACTGATTTATCCTATGTCCAATACTCCCTTTGTGTAACCTACCTCAAATAACACGGCTGACCAGTCATGTACCTTACCCAACGCAACCCGGCTAACTCCGACTTTGTGTACCAGTACGGCCGGTACACCAACCCCAAATGGTACCAACCCGGCCGGTACACCGAACCCATATGGTACCAGTCCGAATGGTACATGGTACCCGGCCGGCTCGGCCGGATAGCCACCCATCCGCGCCTCTCGGCCGCTGACGCTAGCAATCCCTTGGCAGCCTCTCCTACGATCCCGGTGCATACTCTTTCCACTAGAACAATCCTCTTCTTTCGGGCCCCTTCCACTCCATCCTTACAGGCAATCCGCCATCTTGACCGTCAAGCCTCCATAGTCCTTCCGTCCGCTCAGCCCGCTTATCCAACTATCCTCGCCCCTTGTCAGGTCCGCCGACTTGATTTCCAGCCAGGCACCGCCCGACCGCCTACGAGGGCGCCTGGCAGTCCCAAATTGCATCTTATTACTGGCCAGTCTGGGCATCCGGATTAGGGTGACATTTCAGCCAATCCGATGTGGGCATCCATCATCATTAGTCCGTTAACTTCTGGAGCACTTCACCACAGCCGCCCCTGAGCCTTGTCGCAGCCGCACAACGGTTGAGGCACGCGCTCATCACATTCCCCACACTTCGATTTTCAACGCCCCTATGTCTGAACGTGACAACGCCCCCATTGCTCCTGTGCCGGGCCACTCCCCGGACAATACCCAGCTATCGGCCGTAGGACCGGATGCCCATCTGGCCGGCCCAGAGCATCGCCCCGGGCAACTTGACCTGGCTGCTCTGCAAGCTCAAGTCGCTGCACTGACTGCTCACGTAGCCAGCCTAGAGCAAGCAAACACCGAGTTGGCTGCGACCGCCCGGCTGGCTAGCCAGCAAGCAGACGAATCCCGGGTCCGGGAAGTTCTGGCGACTTTTCAGTCTCGCGACCGAATTGGCCGGCTGGAAAGTGAGAACGCCGACCTTCTCCAAGCGAGAGATCGCCTCCGAAAACAGTCGGATTCACTGCGTGTCCAAAACCAGAAAGCCGTAGCTGCCTTGAAAATCCAAAGTAAGTACCTTCCGCCTGTTCTGGGTCGTCTCCCCACTCACTCACTCCGTGTATGCTCTTAGACCAAAACGTCACGAACCTCCGCGTCTTGATGATCGAGTCTTCTCAGACCGCGCGTGAGTTGACGACGCGCTACGACAGCTATATCAAGCTCTCCAAACGGTTGGAAGGTGCGCAGCTGAAACTGGGCAATTTGGAGTTTCGCCGGATCCGGCTTGCCAAGAAGCTGACCAAGTACCAGAAAGCGATATATCAGTCGGCCGATGCATCGCCCGACCTTCAACGCCGAATCCGGGAGCTTGAGGCCGCATACGCTGAAAACCAATCGGGTGTGAGTGAATCCCGGGAGGCGTTCACTCAGCTTGCGGAGGAGCGTACGGATTGCCTGTCCTCTCTCAAGGAAGATCGGGCTCGTCTAGTAGCTTCGGCGTCCCGGGTGAGAGGTCTCATGAAGGGTCCTGCCCCCATCCTGGAGGCTATCAGGCACCTCCTTGACTTAGCTTGTCCGCGAGACCCTGGTCAAGCCGCTTCCGCCACGCCCCATCTCCCGTCCGCTGCTGATTCCGCCGCGGCCGTCCAGACATCTGACGCGGGAACTTCCGCCTCCGGA